>MU224350.1:418606-428934 GCA_018584345.1 Thuja plicata | reverse complement strand
GATGGACAACCCTATTCGCCTGAGATGCACTTTGGAAGAGGAGCAGAAGGCCTTTCTAGGTCGTGTTCCTAAGGAAAACCTCTTGTCAATTTGCAATGAGGTTGTTCCATGCTCTGGTGTGAAGTTTTTTATTGTTGTTGTCAAAATGGTTCTGGGGCGTGAGTTTTTGGAGAATGAGAATTGGTATTGTGTCAACAGTGACATTACGTCACAATTTCTAGCCTCCCTGCTTGACCTCGAAGAAGCAAGGGCCGAAATTGTGTTGCTCCTGAGGAAGATTTTTAAAGTAGTATATTTGGGCGATGACATTGAAATTGTTGCTCATGCAGTTTTAGGAGTGGGGATCCCTTGGGCGGGTGAAGTCCACAAGCTTCTGGAACTTGGCCAAAATGTGGTCCTGCAACCATTTTTACTGGGCTTGACTACTGGGTAGTTGAAGCACCATAGGAAATGTGCAAGAATTGGGTTGATTTTTCTTCGAAAATGGTTTTTCCTGGATGAAGTGGAAGATGGCAACCACTGGCTAAAAGAATTCACAACCATGGTCGATTCTGGTGATTTCTACGATGAATAGTACAGTAGTACTAGAGTCTAGGGTTTTCCCCTGATTTTGTAAATTTGTAAATTTCAAGAAATATCAATGAAATTTCTAGAGTTTCAGTTCCATATAAAATTGTATTTCATTGTTTTAACTTCTTATGCTTACTTATGCAACATTGCAATATTTATAAAAGCCTATGTGAATATAAAATATTATTTATAATGATAATCACTAATACATTTCCCCAAGAAACAAGGTTGCAGAACAACGTAGTTCCTGCCTCAAACTTTACCTAATAGCAAAATATGTTATTACTTATTATTAAAAAATTATGTGAAACTTGATTGGTTAAAAATATGATTTGGAATTTTGGACTCAAATCTTTAATCCACCTGAGAAAATAATGGCTCTAACCGAGAATTCTCACACCGAGGAGAAGGTATTGACATAGAGAGAAATATGGTTTGGACTCAAATCTTTAATCTACCCAAGAAAATACTGGCTCTAACCGAGAAAATAATGGCTCTAACTGAGAATTCTCACACCGAGCCCTGAGCACATATTCATCAAGGAGAATTCTCACACCGAGGAGAAGATATTGACATAGAGAGAAATATGATTTAGACTCAAATCTTTAATCCACCCAAGAAAATACTAGCTCTAACCGAGAAAATACTGGCTCTAACTGAGAATTCTCACATTGAGCCCCGAGCACATATTCATCAATGACACTGAGGATGTCAATCCCATTGATGTAACCACAAAAGAAAGTAAGGTCATGAATGATATTCATGATATATTGAAATAATTAGGGGAAACACTAGTCATAACTATACAAGATATCACTCATGGTGATTCTGATGATGATGCCAAGGCCGATGAAGATGTCAATATTGCCACTGAGCCAACAAATGAAAAGGACACTACTGATGTTACACATGCACTTGTACTAGGTAATATGCCTTACTTGATGCAAGCAATAAATATAATGACTGAATCAAAGAAAACAACACCTGAGCCTGAAGCAAACATATCAATGGATAAAGATGATGAACACGGGGAGAATACAGATACCAGTGGAGAGCCCAAACTGAGTGATGCACCCGTTGAGAACACTGGAAAGGAAGAAAAGGTTGTAGGTCAAGAAAAAGTTGAAGTAGATATTTCTACAACCAACCAAAAGGTACAAACCAAGCACCCTAGCCAAGGCACCACACCTCCCAAGAAATCAATGACAAAAACCAATCAACAAAAGGCTCTTGCTATAGTACCTCATTCCCCTAATTCAAGAAACATTCACAAGAAGAAGAAGAACAAGAAACCAAGTAAAGCCCCCATCACACTCGATGAGATCATAGAAATACCTGAATGTGATCCAAGAACACTTGATCGTGAGTCACTAACAAGATATAGGGAGCTATGCAAAATAAAAGCACTACAGGACAAGCTCAAAAAGGAACACAAAAATTCACAAGTCCTGGAAACAACAAAGGAGATTCTATTGCAAGTAGTGCCTGACGTCAAGATTGATCAAATTGCACCCATTATTGATCAACTTGCATTTCTGACTGAGGCAATCACAACACAGAATGTAGACGCCGAGAAGGTCATTGAGGAATGAGCAGAAGAGAAGTATCACTACAAACTCACCAAGAAAATCAGCCAAGAAGTGGCAGAGAATAAGGTGAAACTTTCTGAACTAGTAGCTATATTAGAACCTATTATTTCAGAGGTAGTTACCTTAGTTCAAAATTTGTGCACTCTAGAGCACTTCACTACCAAGCATAGTGAACAGATAGCTAAGATAGATGAAAATCTAAAAGCTAGTGCACTAAGTCTATCAACCGAGCCAAATGCATTCCAACAACATTATGAAAAGATTGTTGAATCTAAACGGTTAAGAATTGAAATTCAAAAGGCAGAAAGAAAAATTAGAGATAGAGTAACCAAGATACAAGCCATGTTACTACTGAATCTCATATTGTTGTTAACACATGACTATGACAAAGACTCTAATTTCCACCCCAGAGATGTTTGTAATAGAAATCATATATGACATGTACGCTCAAATCACTTTGGAGAAAATGACCCTAGAGCACTTAAAGGAGAAATGGGACAAGCTGATGGCAGCCATTCAACAATCTCATTCACACATATTTGACAAGTTGTAAGTTATACATCTTTGTCATTACTTTCAAAAAATGGGGAAACATGTACATAAATTGTATCTACATACCTAGGCATGCACATAGGGGGAGTCATTATAAAGGTAAAACACTTGGTGTATATACTATACATATCATTTTTTTTATACAAATGCCAAAGGGGGAGATGGATAATCCATAAAGGATTAGAAGTTTTCATTAGTATATAAGCAGATAGTTTTAGTCGGTCGGTCATGATCATCGAGAAACAACACTCACTGAGCGACAAAACTCACCGAGTGCAGTGATCACCAAAATGTTTTGAACACCGAGAAATATATCAACTAAGCACCAATCTATGAAGACATCATCGAGCACCAATCTACACTAAGAGACAACACTTCACTGAGAAAAGAGGATCTCACCTACACGTCAGCTAAAGCACTTTAATCTTTAAAATAAATTTTTCCTTAGCTGGATAACTATTTTTTGTGGATCAAGAAAAGCGTTAATTGTGGATGTAATCAATTAACTGATTGTATTCATGCAAACTAGGAGATTAAGGTCAAGTTGTAAGCCTTTGATCTTAGAGTTTTTCAAGAAAAGCGTGAAACTTAATTTGGTCAAAACTTTTGTATATATATATTTAATAATCAATCAAGAATGTTACGATGGTAGTCATCAAAGGATATCTATGGATCAGATAGAGAGTTTCACGTACAAGGAAAGATAAAGGAGAATTTCGTTTATGAAGAACTACATATAAGGCTACCAAGAAGAACAGAGGTAGTATCCATCATAATAAGGTGATATATATTTTGTGTACTTAATGGATCTGTAATAAGCAATTTGAGATTATAGAAATCATGTCATATATTTATTACTCTCTAACAATTGTAGCAAACAACAAAATCCTTTCACAAGGTAGACTTAATAGTCTTTTTGTAAATCTCTTAACCGAGTGCACACATACATTGTGTTGTTAAAATCTCTTAACCGAGTAGACTTAACAAGTCTAACATGTTACTCCTAATAGGGTAAGATCATCAGAAGTGATCACAACTTGTAGCCCTAACATGCACCTTCCATTCTGCAAATAGTGAAGCTTTGTGGGTTTCATCCCACCGCAATTTTTACCTTCTAACAAGGGTTTCTGCGTGATCAAATACTTGTGTCATGTGTAAAATGAGTTTCATGAATGTTTCAATGTTTTTTTACATTCATTTATATTTATGCTATTCTATTACATGAATGAAGAAGAAAAGCTGCAGTGGTCGGTTATGCAAGTAATGAGTACTAAGGTTTAATTGGTAAAAAATTTTAAGGGTACTGATTCACCCCTCCTCTCTCAGTACACACCCTTCCATTATTCCAACATATGTTGGTTTCAAAACATTTTTTGCTAATATTTAGTAACTCTCTTATGTATATTTATTTGGTGTTTATAGGGCTTGTCAGGGGCTCAGATGTCCCAAGTTGGTATCTGTCATAGTTTTGGCCATTGACTTTGGCCTAGAAAGCTTTGCAAAATGATATTTTGCACATCTCTTATTTACAATTTTAATTGAACCCATTTGAGTCATTTATATTTAGATTTTTTTGACTTAGATTTAATATTATATATTCATTTCTCTTATGTTAATTTTGTTGTTATTAGGTTACCCCACCTGGCTCAAGGACATCTCATGTGCGAAAGCCATCTTCTAGCACACTGACACAAAGAAAAAGATATCATCCCAAACACCCAAAGGCCAAAAGCTAATTTAGTACAATTTAAATTTATTTATTAAAATGTATTATGATTGAATGTGTATATGTAGATTGATTATTGCACCTGATCTATTTGTCCTATATACAAAAATAATTGGAGTTTACAAAATTGATGAATGTACCTAATGTCACAGAGGTTCAAGAGAGGGAAGAGGTTTAACATTTTGATATTCACTTTTTATTGCATTCTTTTTTGTTCAAAATCTCTAAATCCTTCCTCTATGACAATGACATTTGTTATCATTTTACATACAGGAAATGGTGATAGCTACCTCACCAATGACGATGCCTCCTAAGAGTACAGGAGAACCATCTGATGCTCTAGTATGCATTTTTTCTATATATTCTAAACATGTGCATTTAGATATAAGTACATGCATTTTTAGTTTTTTAGTGTTTGTCAACAACTTTGGGTTACTAACTTGTATTAATTATCTTTTACCTATTACAAGCCCCTTCACAACTTCCCACAGACCCTCAACCATTCCATTTTTTTAGAAGTCTCGATCGTCAAAGATGAAGTCCAACACAATGGAGGGAAGAGGTATGTCTATCTTCTTAGTTGAAACCCTCTTGTCAACTCCTTTTAGATTGCTTTCTTGTTTGTTTGAAAGTCCTAATTCCTTCCTCTATGACTATAACATCTTTTATCATTTACCATATAGGAAATGATCTTAACTTATTCATCAATGATTGTGCCTCCTACGAGTATATGAGATCCATCTAAGGCTTTGGTATGCATTTGGTTTTTAGTCCATGCATTTTTTAGTTTTTAGTGTTTCTCAACATATATGATATTAATTTGTATTCAGTTTGTTTTACCCGTTGCGGCCCCCTTCATAAATTCTACAGATCCTCTATGTTTCCATTTTTTTAGTAGTATCGTTCACCCAAGAAGGGGGCCATCAACTCTACTACACAACACAACAGTAGAAGAAAAACACTAGGTAATCAACAATTCAACTGCAAACAAATTACAATCCAATATTTAGTTTTTTTGAGAAAAGATATCCGATTTAACATTTGAATTATTCTTGTGCAACCATCTATAGAGCCATGTATTGCTTCGAAGAGGCTCAATTTGATGATCCAACATAGTCATAGATATTGATAGAGACATATAGTTCTAGTTGTGGTCATTCAAGGACAAATTTATGTATATATTCAATATTTGTATTGTATATATTGATGTTGACACAACACATGCCACATTTTTGTAACTCTATTATTGACTTGGAATTTATGACATTTTTGTAAATGTGCATGATTATTGTTGATTTTCATATATATAAAAGTTGATAGTTGATCCGATTTTTTCTTGGTTGCATATCTTTGTACTTCAAAACTTAGTTATTTGCAATTGATTTATGTGATCCAACTTGTTCATTGTGTGTATGTCTTGATACTTTGAAACTTGCAGATTTACAATTTAAATGTGATCTAATTTGTTCATTCTATATGAAAGTTATATGACATAATTTTAAATTATTACTAATATAATAGAATGGAAACATGTTTATTATTGGATCCATATTGTCCTTAGGTTAAAATATAAAAGTTAGATCTTATTATGCAATGAAGAGTTACATTTATACCAAGCCCGGGAAAAAGAGAAAATGATTAAAATGTATGTCATCTGTTGGTGTCATCATATAGGATTTCAATCTAGATACTTCTTTGTCATTCTACAATTAAAGGAAATCTTTTAGTACAACTAGAACTATACAATCTATTAATGGTCTTATGCTTATGAAAGATTGAAATTCAAAGACAAGTGCCATCGACACCACCAAATTTTGTTGTTGGAACGCACATTGGAATGATCAATTTCATATATCTACCATGTTATGTGTATTACATAGCACACAATCAAATGATATTCTCCATATACAATACATTGTGAAAAACTCTAAAAGTAGGATTTTAATTTTCTTCTAATTTGGGAATAGATATCCCACCATATGGTATGCCCCTAATCTCATTCTAAAAACATATTAGAATTTAGATTTGCTTCTAGGTTGAAATTTTGCAATGGCCCATGTAGATGCATATGACCTTCTGGTGTATGATTGTATGTAATAGGTCAAAATGTCATAAGTTATGAACCAAAAACTCAGTTTTGAAAACTACTAGGAATACACCCTCATTGTGAAGGAAGTCCATATCACATTCTGTTCATTGTGGGCATGAACCAACACCTTGATTGTGTCTAGTTGGATAGTTTTATTCTAGTCATCATCCCACTTTGCCTCTTGGCATGCAAAAATGCTCAGTGACATACCCTACCAATGATGTCCCTTGTGTACCCTAAGTGCAAAAAACTATTGAACTTTGACAAACTATTTCTTGCGAAATCTGGCACCAATGGATGATACATTTGAACCTCTTGGGTCATGATTTAGGAAAGAATGTATGACTATAGTAATATTTCTGAGAATAGGGATACTACTACAAGTCAAGAGGAAGCTCTTGAAGATGACAATGAAATTGACATATGCTTGAATGATCCTACTGAAACTGTAGAGACACCAAGGTATGTTAAGAAAAACCATCCTGGAAATCAAATTATTGGTGATGCAAATAAAGGAATGATGACAAGATCAAGAATAAGTAATAAGATTTATTTAATTTCACAACTAGAACCAAAGGCTACTGATGAGACATGTAGAGATGAATCTTGGACTAAAGCAATGCAGGAAGAATTGGATTAGATAGAGAAAAACAACACTTGGGAATTGCTTCCTAGACCTAAGGAAAATTTTTATAGAGACTGAATGGGTTTTCAGAAATAAAATGATTGACGAAGGTATGGTTGTAAGGAATAAGGCTAGATTGGTTTGTAAAGGCTACTCACAACAAGAAGACATAGAATTTGAAGAAACATTTTCTCTTGTTGCGAGACTTGAAGTAGTAAGATTGTTCCTTGCTTATGCAGCACACAAGGACTTTAAGGTCTATCATATGGATGTGAAATCTGCATTTATGAATGGAGATCTAGCGGAAGAAGTATACATTGAAAAACCTGATGGATTTCCTTTGACAAATGATGACGACATGGTTTGCAAATTGAAAAAGGCATTGTGTAGACTGAAAAAAGCATCTAGAGCATGGTACGCTTGGTTAGATAGGTATTTACTACATATTGGTTTTAGAAAAGGTAGTGCAGATAATAATCTATACTTGAGACCTAGTGAAGATGGAATCTTTATTGTTGAAGTCTTTGTAGATGATATTATTTTTAGAGGTAATGATGAAATGAGTAAGAAGTTTTATGAGGAAATGAAAAATGAATTTGAAATGTCTATGATTTATGAAATGAAGTTCTTTCTTGATTTGAAAATTACTTAAGACAAACATGGTATTTTCATCTCTCAAACCAATTATCTTAAGGAATTGTTGAAAAAGTTTGGAATGGAAGATTGTAAACCTATTGGAACACCTATGATTACTGGTTGCAATCTTACTACTACTGATGAATCTCAAAGTATTTTTCAAACAAAGTACAAATCTATGATTGGAGGTTTACAATATCTAACTCACACTAGAACAGACATTGCTAATGTAGCTGGAATTGTTGCGAGGTTCCAAGATGATCGTAAAGGGACTCATCTTTTTGCAGTAAAGAGAATATTTAGATATCTGAAAGGGACACTGTGTTAGATTGGGTGGTTGTCATTGCACAAAAAGCTCAAATTGTTAATGACTAATATGACCACTAGACTTATAGAAATCCATAGGAGGCTATTAATCGCTTGTCACCAACCGCTACATAGACCAACCGCTCAGACCAATGGCACACACCTTGCAACAATATTGCCCTTGGGACATGCATGGGGTTGGAATCTATGACCTAGGCTCTAATAACAATTGTTAGATTGGGTGGTTGTTATTGCACCAAAAGCTCAAACTGTCAATGGCTGATACAATCCATAAACTTATAGAAATAAATAGGATGTTGTTAAACCCTTGTCACCAATTGTTGCATGGACTGATCGAGACCAAGGGCGTACACCTTGCAACACACTGGATTATGGTTTATGGTATGAAAAGTTTGATAATTTTACTTTGCATGCTTAAATTGATGTCGATTGGGCAGGAAGTGTTGATGATAGAAAGAACACAATTGGTGGGAAATTTTTCCTTGGAATAAGGTTAGTTTCATGGTAAAGTAAGAAGAAAGATTGTATAGCTCATTCTACTATTGAATCAAAGTATGTTGTTGCTGCTATAAATTGAACACAAATCATGTGGATGATGCAGATGTTGAAGGACATTGGGATAACTTTGTTGGAATTAAGGGGAAGTGGTACTGAGAGGGGAGGGGTGAATCAGTACCTCTAAATTTTTTAGCTCCTTACACAATTTATCATTAGTAATCATTCAATTCTTATTTTCCAACCATTACTGTTATTATTTCTTATGCATCTAATGTTTTTCACAATATTTAATAGTTTTCAATCATTCATAGAAACACTCATGAAATTGAAAAGCACATAACACAAGATATGGTATCACAAAAAAATCCTGTTAGGAAGTAAAACCTGTGGTGGGGATGGCACCCAAAAAACTTCACTATCTGTAGAATGTAAGGGAGCCGGCTAAGGCTTACAATTTGATCACTTCTGATGATTGACCCTGTTAAGAGTATTAAGGTGGAGACCTATTAAGATCTACTCTGTTAAGAGCTTTCACAACACTGATTTAAGTGTGCACTCAGTAATGAGATTTACAATAGGACGGTTAAGCCCACCTTTCTTGAAAGGATTTCATTAGTGTAGTTCACTTGTTAGAATGAGTACAAATGTTGACCTGACTATATGAAATCTACCATTGCTGATTTACAGATCCATTAAATCCTTTACAATAATAATATCACCTTGAGTGATTGATGAATACCTTTTCTATGCTTGTTGGTAGCCTCTGTTCTATTCTTGAAAACTGATTTGATTCTATTTGTGTTCTTGTCAATGAATTCTCTATCTGGTCTTTAGTTTCTCTTCATGGATACTATCTTCATTGAACAACAAATTCTCAGTGGATTGAGCACCTATTTATACAAGTATTGACCTATCTTGGAATTCACATTTTACAATGTTAACTCTCAGATCCAAGGTTTACAACTTGACCTTGATCTTTAGTTTGCATGTTTTTAAAATAGTAAAAATAGTTTAAAAAATAATAATTATGTTGCTTCCTCCACGCATAATGGATTTAAAATAAAATCAAGAAGTTATAAATACAACTTCAGTGATTTATTTGACATGGAAAGTCAGATCCACTTTTTGCGGGATGTAACTGACTGTCGGTTCTTGGTTGTCAGTTTGAACGTGCAGTCTATCGGCGTTCCTTGACTGAACCATTCATCGGGTTCCCTATATCTTTTGAGTTTCTCTCTTTGCTATAATGTCGGGTAGCACTGTTGTTACTCATTGGGTATCATTTACCTTTTTGTCATTGGGTAACACTTAACAATGTTTGTCAGGTAACATTGGCATTGGATAGTGATGTGCTCTGTCTGTCGGTGTAGAGTAAACCAATGGTGCAGATCATGTTTTTCTCTAAAAATACTAATGGAAAAATATAATTCCTTCAATCTCCTCCTTTGACATTAGTATCAAAAACTGATATATGCATAATACTGAAATTATTACACCATGTTTATGTGCATGGTGTAATATGACTCCCACTTACTGTGTGCATCAGTATAGTGTATGTATATGTACATGTATACTATTTATTCTCTCTAAGTGTACATTATTTCCCCTTTCTTCCACTATACATATGATTTCCTCCTTTAACTGAGGTGATGTACATATCAAATTCCCCCTTTCTTTGATACTAATGACAAAAATGTACAACTTACAATATGCCAA
>MU224350.1:396859-418556 GCA_018584345.1 Thuja plicata | reverse complement strand
TAACTTACAATGTGTCAAATACATTAGAATGGGTAATTTTGATATCTTCCATTAGTTTCTCCCAATGTTCTCTCAACTATTCTAGGGCCATGTGTTGCAGCTCTAGTTTGGCGTGCATATCATAAATTCTATCTAGGATAGACATTTCAGGGGTGGCAATTAGAGTACTTGCCTATGTCATATTTTGTTGCAGGATTGTAAGTGTCAGTAAGAGATTAACTTGGAGCTCATTGACCTCATCTCTATATTTCATCTCTGCAAACTAAATTTCTTGTCTCTATTTCTTAGCATGTATGATTTATTGATTGTGCAATTTAAGTGCCTCTTCGATGGTGGCTATATTTTGTGCACTAGACTGAAGATCAACATCTATTTTTGCTATCTTGTCGGTATAATCCTTAGTGAGTTGATCTAAAGTGCATAATTTCTTGATTAAGGTAACAACTTATGATAAGATTGGGCCAATCATACTTATCAATTTAGATAGCTTGACCTTTTTCAATAAAACTTCCTGGCTTATCTTTTCTATGAACTTGAATTCATACTTTTGTTCAAGTCTCTCTTCCATTGTTTTCTCAGCATCTGTATTCTGAGATTTTATTGCATTTGTGAGTGTGACTAGTTGATCAATGATTGGATTTTGTTGATCAATATTTATGTTTGGTACACTTTCTTGAAGTATATTTCTTGCTACTTCCAATACCTTGGCCTCTTTTGCCACTCTTTTCAGCTTGTCTTGAATGGATTTTCTCTCAGATAGATTTGCATATTTTTTTCAATGCTGTCAGATCCAATGTTCTTGGATCACAGACTAGAATCTCAATGATTTCATCCAGAGTTATTGGATTTTTATTCTTTCCTTTCTTCTTCTTTGAGATTTGAGGGGATGTAAATGTATGAACTACCATAGCTAGTTCATTTGTTCACTCTGAATTGCTTGGGGAAGGTTATGTCAATGATGCATCTTGTGTTTTCTGCTCTGTGGGAACCTATCAGTTATGTGAAGACATCTCTTCATTAACCTTGGGTGTTTCTACAGAATGTGCTCCAGTTTTCTTTTCAATCTCATCCTTCTTTCCTTCTTCACCTTTCTCTGAAGGCTTGTCCCCTGTTTCCTTTTGAGTGTTTTCTTTATTCTGATCAGTAGATGCATTATTCTAATCATTGGTTGTAGCTTTCTATATAGTAGTATCTATTGTCCCTTTGGCTTCTTCATCACCCTTGGCTTTGGGTGTGCTTGTTTCTTTCTCATTTGATCCCTCATTTCCCTCTAGTATGTTTATTGCCTTCATTAGGATAGGCATGTTACTTTGAGTTGCTGCTTGGGCTTTGTCAGTATTGGTGTTCTACTTGTCGGTTAGTGCCTTGTCAGTAGTGACATCCTCATCCTTTTGTATATTTTGTGTAGGGTCTTGCACAAGTGGGTGCAGGTTTGATGTGTCTTACATTTGTTCATCAGCAATGTCAACTATCTTTCCATCTGATGTCTTCAGTACTTGATGGCTTTGTTGATCCTTAAGTGTGATAAATATAACATCATCTTTCTTCTTTGGATCATTTTCAGAATCATAGTGAGTGATATCTTGGATATTATCATCCATGCCTGTATCTAAGTTAATAGGCTCATCATCACTTTCTTGATTGTCCAGAGCAATATGCTAAGGACTTGCATTATCTGTCTCCTCCTCTCTAGGAGGTGTGTATGTGAGAAGTAATTGCTTCTCAACACTTGTTGACTTTGCCGATAGATCCAGGAGATGTCTCCATTTGGTCTCTGTCATTGAATCTAGTTCTATAAACTTTCTCTGTAGTACTTTCTAAGCCCTTATTTTGGTTACAAATTTACTTGGAATTTCTTTAGTACTTCTTGTATTTCTTCAAATTTGGATTTAGGAGGCATTAGTCTAACAAGAACTCTTTCTCTTGCTTCTCTTTATGTTTTCAAGGCATATGACCATTGTTGGTATACCCTTTTACCTAGCTCTTCAGGTATTTGATATACAAATTCAGCAGGGGCATACTTGTTTTTAATCATTGATTTTATGACTATTTCCTATATTTTATTCCGATCCTCTGGATTCAGTGTATCCCACTGCCTGATCTTTTTATCAGTTATTGTGCCATGGGTAGAAATTGATTTGGCAGCTTCATCTACTGTTTGGTTTTTGAAGTTCTTCTTTACTACATCTGGTTCATCATCTTTGGTGTCATCCAAGTTAGCCTGTGTCCTGACAAACCTTTTTCTCTTCTTTGGTGGTGTGGTTTTGATAGGTTGTTGTCTTGTTCTTTTTGATGGTTGCTTCCTTATATAGGTCCTTACTTGACCTTTCTTAAGTGGTGTGGTATCGGTAGCAGCAGTTTGACTTCATGTTCTTTGCTTCTTTGTAGGAGGTGGAGATGGAGGTGCATTAGATTCAGTAGCCTCTTTATCTAATTTCCTTTCTTCTAGTTCTTCACCAATGTTTCCCTATTCATCAGTTTCCTCCTGTTGATCCTAATCTTCCTCTTCAGTAACCCTTAGAATCTTCTTAAGATTCTTAACCATTTTATCTTTCTTGTTTATAGTCTTCTTGACTTCTAGGCCATGTTTTATCTTAGATTTGGCCTCCTCATATGTACCAAACCTTGGTTGTTTCTTATCAATGGGCTCATTGAGCAGTGCCTTAATTGCACTTGTAGCTAGATCAATATTGATCTCATAGTCTAAGGATGATATCCAAGCTATTCTTGGTACAACCGGTTTAATATGTGTGCAGTATATGTATGCCATGAAGCATATCTCAACTTTGTGTTTTTCAACTAGTTGCTTAGGAATCCTATTTATTTCCATCATCTTTTCCTTGACCTCAAGGAAGTATGTAGACATGATAGACTCAAAGTTGTCTCCTAGTGACTTAATCAGTTCACTAATCTGTTGGGTTACCTGTTTGGTAGAGGCCCATACAAATTTTCCTACTGAAGGAAAGTATTCTTGAAAATAGAAAAATATACACATGATAAGTGATCCAAACTTACATGTGTTGCTTTTTGTAGACCTGATTTTGATCATATTTTCATCAAGTTGTTTTAGTAGGATCTCACACAAATCCATCTAAATTCCTTTTGTTACAATCTTGTAAGCTATGCTTACTGCTGTTGTAGAAATGTTGTTCATTTTTCTAGCCTAAATTTTTTTGTAACCAATAACACATGCACCAAATTTTAACTCTTCATCGGTGATTGTGTTTACTTTGAGACCTCTGTTGTCTCCTTCTACATTGGTGAGTTTCCTAACTTCTCTCATGGATGGATGTTTGTGTTCCCTAGGCTTGCCAGTTATCGTATAACTAGTGACAACATGAAGAACATCCTTTGTTATTTGCTTGGGTTGGTCTAGCCATAGTTTGTTGTCATGCATCCTTCTCAAGACTATCCTAATCCATTTTTTCTTGAATTCCCTTGGGAAATGTAGGACATTGGTTAACCCTTTGACCTCCAAGTGTTTGTGTTCTTCTTTCAGTTTTCCTTTGGCATCACATAGCTTCTTAAAAGCTTCATCCATTTCTAGATCACCTATCTTTGTGATTTTGCAGTGAATGTAAGACCTAACCTCTTCTATAAGCAAAACCCTAGGCAGAATTTTTGAAAATGCACCGGCTTCATTGGGTTTCGATGCAATTTCTAGACAGATCTTGTATTTAGGTTCTACACATGTACTGTTCTTGATTAGTTTCACTAAAATATTCTTTTCATTCTTCAACTTAGCAGTTCTTGATGTAGTTGCCATTTTTTTCCAAGTACTTAGGGTTTTCTTGAAATTAGGGATTTTCTTGACAAAATAGTAACAAAAATCTTTCGGTCTCTTTGGTACTTACTTCAATTCACAATGGTGACAAGGAATCTGCTCTCTATGTGCTGAATCAACTGTAGACACTTCTAATTTATACTCTTTAATTGCTTTGATGTCCCTCTTCTTTCTCTTCAAATTGCGGGTGAAAAATGAAGTTGTCCCGTCGACTATTTATAGACTTTTTTGACCTAAGTCTTTGCTCAGTAACTCATCAGGATGAGAAGATAGGTTTCGTAAGGAGGATGTTTCCAATCATCATTGATGAAGATATGATGCTTAGGGTAGTTTTTTTAACACTTTGATTTTACCGATGGATATCGGTGTTCTTTCACGACTACTTTTGAACTTTGCCCTTTTTATCGATGGTCGTCGGGTTATATTGGCATTTTACTAGA
This sequence comes from Thuja plicata, assembly GCA_018584345.1. Classification (NCBI taxonomy): domain Eukaryota; kingdom Viridiplantae; phylum Streptophyta; class Pinopsida; order Cupressales; family Cupressaceae; genus Thuja; species Thuja plicata. Next base: position 414,332 of record MU224350.1, on the reverse strand, counting down.
TTTTACTTAGAGGACCGACAATTCCCGGTAATTGTAAACAACTTTTTATGTGTTCACCGATGATTTTGGTAAGTGTTTACTAACGGTGTTGCATTCTTAGATTAGTAACAAGTAAAGTAGTATGCATCTTTGGTTCATGCAGATTTTGTTTATTTATCAATTTATATAATGGAATTGATGCAAAATATAACTTGGTATAGTGCAGTTCGATACTTACTTGTTCAGCTCAAGTGAGGTTGGTGGTGTCACTAGATCCATTAGACAGGGTGTCACCATTTGTATTGCTTGGTACAGCTTCATCATTGCTTGAAGCTTTTATCCACATTTTGTCTCTTGCCCTCCAGATATCTTCAATGGTGTTACCATTGGGATATGTGCTTGTTTCTGTCAATGTGTCTTTGCAATCTTTCTTGAGATGACCAACTTTATGACAGTGTAAGCATGCCATTTTGGGGTTTGACTAGCCTCTAAACCTTTTGGTCCATGCTCTCATATAGTTTGCAGTGATGTGACCATATCTACCACATGTTGTACAGTTTGTCCAAGTGTTGTAATCCCATACATATTGATTACTGATTATTTTTGGTTGATAAGGAACTTCTTTACCTTTTGGCTTCCATGCTTGCCTTTTCTTTTTCCAACATTCTTCAGATGTGTGTCCATTCATCTTGCATGTCAGACAATATTTGTCCATGTAGGTTTCCTTCTTTGGCTTTTCTATCTTGCTCTTGCATTCATAAGCCTTATGTCCTTTCTTGTTACATTTATAACAGAATCCTATGAATGAAGATGTAGATGTAGATTTAGGAGTACCTTTCATTTTACCTCTGCATGTATTGGATGTGTGCCCTTGCTTTCTACAGTGCTTGCATGTTTTCTTCCTTGGTCTTGGATTTTTGTAGACATTCTTTGCATTTGATGATTCTCCATTTTTGGTAAAGCCTATACCGCTATTGTTGATGACTCTTTGTTGTCCCTCAAGAAATTCATCCATTCTTTTATTTCTTTTTGTTGACGAGACTTTGTGACCGGGTCCGCCAATAGATGTAAGTTATCACTGGGTACTGGGGTACCGGCCAACTTTGCTTGTAAAGGTTGTTTGCAGAAATGAGATTCCCCAGGCCTTCAAGCACATGAGAGTCGGGTCTCAACAGTGTGGGAGCTTAGTTAGGAATGTCACTATTTTGTTCAGGGGGATATCTGGTTATCCTCGCTCATCTTCTCCATGGATTTGAATAAGTGGGGTTTCCTGCAAGCATTTACTAACTTTACCACATAAACTTCAAAAGATACCATGAGGTTAGAAATATTCCATCTACCTATAGTTATGCCGAACATTCAAAACATCAACCAAGCTCTAACATGCTACATTAAATACTAAAGAAATACAAAACCATTAGCTCATATTTAATCAATAGCGAGGAAAAAGGAGGTCATTAATCTACTTAAAATATCAGAGCAAGGGACATAAAGCACATGCAACATAAAATACCATTAACCTGGAGATCAGAATGCTAACAACATCACTGATAGAATCCTTCCTTCTTCATTAACAAGTTTCCAGCAAGCATTGGTGGATACAACAATGGTGGCTCCAATGGAGCATTCAACTACTAAAAGCTTCTAAAACTAAGGAGCATTGAGCTCTACAACTGAGAACTAAGGAAATTGAAATGCTATTAGCTATGGACTACAAAATCATCAATTTCACCGACCCTTGGAATAAGGTCAGACTTATTATTTATACACAAGTTTTAACCTAAAAACTAACCTAACTTACTTAACACTTAACAATATAGTACTATTCTCGATGGTCGGTACTACCTATGCCATGCTACAAAAGACCTCAAGGCGGAGAAGGTCTGACATGTCAGAAGAATAAGATAAGAAAAGAGGAGTGAAATAATTGGCCTCGAGAAGAGAGTCAGGAGGAGAAAAGAAGAAATCTGATCCCCGGGGGATCAAGGCTACATGTCTCATTAATGAGAAAAGCTCCTATTGTCTTTGATGTGCTAGGTGTTACGTTAGAGTGGTGCCTTGGGTAGACCACCTGTCAAAATCATCCTCTAAGATGATGTGCCTTGTTGCAGTTACTTGCTTTCTGACACTTTTATTAACCCTTTGATAGTGACCGGTCGAGTTTGGGAACTGGGACACGGGTCACCTAAAGAATACAAAATTGTGAGATCTAGAACTCTGGGATCTGGAAGCTTGTGCCCCAAAGAATAAAGAATGTAACAGATATATGGTTGATGGAATTCTCCAGACTATAGAGAACTTTATTGTTCCTTACTATTTTTCAATGTCTCCAACACCTGGCTTATGCCTTCTTCATCTATATCTTTAATACTATCCCATCGACTGCAAACAACCTCCAATGTTTCCTCAACATCTCTGGCCTCGTTCTAGAATTCATCCACCATTTTTATGGCATCATGTGACTAGATCATTGTCTTGGATAGTCTAGATAACCTGCCCTAGTCAAAATCTCTTGCAGCTAGATACACTGACTACATTTGTTCATCAAATTTGTTGAGGACATAGTCCTCTGGGGTGCATGTTCCAGTGGTGAAGGGATCGACCTGCGATATTCCAACCACAAATGCTTAAAATAGGCCTAAGGGGTATTAGGCCGTGGTCACCTTTTATTTCAAGGCCTTAACTAGTTGCTTGCACACCTCAATTTTAAGGCCAAGTCTGGAGTACTGGGCCTAGAAGGAATCATATGATTCATCTCCCAAAATCCCAGCCTCTGTGGTGGCTTCTTCCCCAATGTTGCAAATTTCTTCCAGCCCGGCCTTCCACTTTTCATACTTCACTAAATAGTGCTCCCATATAAGAGCGGAGCCATTTTCTTGGCCGATAAGGGTGTCAAACCAATAAAGGTCTTGGAGGGACACCGCTAGAAATTGTCTTATGGCAGCTACCTACTCAATGACCCACCCATCTATAGCCCATGCCTTCTTCTTTATGGCCCAGAGAGAATCCACGTCACTCTGTGCAAGCATAAATTTGAAGGAAGGGGTTCCCAAGTGGATCTCAGCCAAAGGCTGTGTAAGTTCTACCAGAAGTGCGAGGAGATTGGCATTAGTCTCTCTTTCCTCCTTTAACTTATGGCCCTGCATGATATATCTGGCCTCTACTACTTTGGTGGCCTCCCTTAGCAAGTCCAGTTCACCTTTCTTGTCTCTCCTCCCCAATGCCACTTCTATGATTTTGTAGTCCTCAGGCCTTACGACCATTGCATCTGCACCTAGAGGGGGTGTTGTGATAGTTGCAACTGTGTTTCCTATCGGCCTAGTCCAGAGAGTATGGATTGTCTACACTTTCTTGGGCTTCTGGGCCTCTACATTTCTAGCCATCAATTTGGCCAAGGAGAGCGGAGTACTGGTTGCTACCATCGGGGCCTTCCTCTTCCTTGATTCCACCAGCCATTGGGGTGGCTGAGGAAGCTTTACAGTTAGGACCTGAGCATCGGGATTCCCTTTGGAATCTGGTGGTGTGTTCCCAGAATGTATATTTTCTTCAGGCTCTTTCTCCTTTTCTTGCTCTTTTTCCTTTTCCTATTCCTCGGGACCTTCAGTATTTTTTGCCATGCTGGCATCCTGGTTGGTTGAGTCCAGGACTTCCCTGCCTACATCTGCATTTCTTGTTTCTTTAGGGATTTCCTGGTCTTGTTGTTGTTGTTGTTGTTGTTCTCTGACCTTACTTATTTCTTCTGCCAGAATCTCTTCCTCCACTCAGATATCTTATGGGAGTGGGTGAGGTCATTGGCCAAAGTTCAGCAATGCGGTCACTTTCACTACATCATCAAATGTACTCTGGGGAGCCTAGTCTCCCGGAGTGACCAAAGGCATCTAGAGCATGATGATCAGGGGTACAGTTGATCCCATGGGTCTGGGTTCCCTGACCATCGATTGCTCATCTTTTATTTTCCTTAGTTGATTCTTGACCTCTTGGGATGGTGTCTCTTCTTGCATTTCCTGCTCTTGTTGTTCCTCTTGTATTTCTTCCTGGACATCCTACTCTATTGCAGGTTCTTGTTCTAGGATCTCCTATTCTATAGGGATATCTTCCTTCTCTTGAGTGGAAATCTCCTCCACCGCGTGACCTATACCTTGTTGAAGGTCCATGAGATCATCCACCAAGAAAGTGTCATCAAAGTCATCATGCGGGGGCGAGGAGTCAGAGATATTTTCTAGTCTAGGAGAATCTAAACTGACATCCACGGGAGGCAAATCTGGCATACTAGGGCTGGCGGCTGTTCTTGGTGTGGGGGTCACCCTTTTCTTCTTCTTTCTCATCAGTGGAACCCCGGTCTCTAAAATGCTGGTAGACTCTGCCTCGATGAAAGTCTATCTTGTCATCATCATGGCCAATGACGGGGATCCCGCCGGGCGAGCAGACACCATCAGAGTTACGAGGAGGCCAAAATATATTTGTGTGCTTATCTATTGGATGGCCAACCTCACCGACTCCTTTTGTTGTTGTAGTTGTACCATCAGAGGGGTGGGACCTTGGGGAGGTACCTTGGCTGGGGCACCCTCTTTTTCTTTTCCTTTGCTCGTGCTAGGTTCGCCGTCGGTAGAGGATGGAATGGCCTTTCTAACCATTGGTTTGTTTTAGGTTCTCTAGGGACACACCCGAGAAAAATATTGGTGACTTGCTTCCAAAATAGGGTGACATAATCCCTCGATTGTTAACTCTTTAGGGGTGGCCCAGTCCACCGAAGGGAGATCTCACTTCTCTAATGCCTGCCCCTTGTATGTTGGGTCTTCTAATGGCCCGTCATCTAAAAAGCCCTTCAAAAAAGTTTGAAGGTCTAGCACCTTTATGATTCCTTTGGACATGTGTGAATGTTGTTAGGCCCGAAGATCAAAAACATCTTTGCAGTCTGCCCAAAAATCTTCAATATCTACTTCATGTGGCGGGGATGCCAGGGGAAGTGATGTGGCAATCTTGCCTAGAGGATCGTATTTTTTTCTGCCATGGTGGAATTCCACCAGTCCCAGGATTTTCAATTTATTAGCTACCTTCCTTGCCACAGTGAGGTTGCATGTATAATTTCCACATGAAAATGGGAATGGGATATTGATGACCTTCTTCAATGTAAAGAAGGTGTGCAAGTCCATCTTCTGTCAGCAGAACTCCAAAAGAATAATTCTATCCCCACAATACTGGGGAAGAAGATGAGGCTTCCCGAAGAAGTTGGTCACCCGAATGTAGGTGTGGTGCTGAAACTAAATAAAGTAACAACCATAGGTACTAACCAATTTCATCGCCTCCTACAACAACCGATACCTAGAATCCCAAGTAAGTGTTAGAATGTTTTGGTAAATGAAAGCATCATTTACCAAACAGAAATTTAGGAAACTGAGTTCCCATTGTATTTGGGGATAATGATCCCATGGTGTCAATTGGCTTGACCCATTTCTAAGTTCACCAACTATTCCAAAACTTGGAAAGGCTGGTCTTTATTTGGCTAATGCCCATAGTACATATGATGTCATGTAAAAATTGGAACTCTAGATGACACCCTTCAGTTTCTTGTCCATGTGATTGGCTATGATAGCCGCCCAGTTGAAGGTCTGACTGTGAGTGGTGATGTAGTAAAGAAAGTAGTACATCCATGCCAAGAAATCCCAGGCATGGGGTAATCCGAAGATCCTACACAAGAATACAATGCCCACCTGAATGGACTCTTTGAACTCCTCACGGGGAATTTCCAACTTCATCCTCCTACAATCCCTCTTTGGGGACTTCACCCAGTGGCTATTGAGATATTGCTAGGAGATAAGGGCAGCATCCTTGAACTCCTGCAACATCTGGGCCTGATTCTGGATAATGGACCCATTGAACTACAAGATCCCCAACCTTGAGGCAAAAGTTGCTGCATCTAGGGTGACAATTGTTTCTAGATAATATAATGGCCGGGGATCTAGAAGCGGAATGGTCTGAGTCAGTGCGTTGTACAAAGTTTCCAGTTGGAGTATTAACTTTGGTGATTGCATCAAACAAGGAAAGTTCACCACCTTAATGATGCCGGAGGTGGCTAGCTGAGTGGCCAAATTGTCTCTGGTGGCCTTCAACCTGTAGATGGCTTGGATTAAGCCTTGCATTTTAGCCCAAAGTCTGGGCTTTGTGTCTGTTATTTCCTAGACTTTGGAATCCACCTTGGATCCCACAAGAACACCCTCCTTTGGATATTTGGAGTTCAAGGGAAGGTTTGCCAACACCATTTTGGCCTTGGTCTTTGTGGCCGCCTGGGTGGAAGTGGTAGGTAGCTCCAGGCTATCAGGAGGGGTGATTATTTAAGATATCTTGATCGATTATCCATAACCTGCTAGACCGTAGAATTGTTAGAACATGATATATATATATATATATATATATATATAATCTTTAGAAACTATGAAGAATTTTTCACCACCTTGTACCTATCCAACAAGTGTTAGCATACATCAAAAATCCTGGAATACTTAAAAATGGGCATGAGTAGGACTTCGGGGTGTTGAACCAAGTGACAGGAGGAGATGCAAGACAAGGGATTTCTCAAGATCCAGAGTATGGATAAACTAGCCATTTTGTGTCAATGTGACTAGTAGGAAACTGTACTTGACTGACGTGGGTTGGCACATGGTCATGTGATAGGCAACATAAAGGCATTAATGGCAACAAGTGGGCTGACAGGGGGTAAATTGAATGCCAAATGGGACATGGTTTGAATGCCCACTCGTGGGAAATTAATACCTCCATTAAGGTGATGAGACAAAGGAGAGAGAAAGATGCCATGGCTCGAAGTAGCGAGGTGCCGATTTTGAGCTATGGCAACTCCCTCTCGATGAGCTCAGTATGGTGAGTGAAAACATGATAGAGTGCAATGAACTTGTCAGCTTAGAAGGATACACACAAGATATATATACATGAATTTATAGAGGGCCAAAGGCCAAAACACATATACACTAAAATACACAGTATTTACAAACTATTTACAAACTTATACAATATTTACATTAGGTACATGAGCTACCCTAAGGAAAAATACAATGTATACATTAGTTTATAGCTGCACAAAGGGCGGACAACCCTCTGGCAGAACCAAGCCACCAACAGGTGGTGAACCAAAAACACAAAACACAAAAAGTGAACCAGCAAAACTTAACAAAGCAAGAAGCAAAAAAGAAAATCAGCAAGAAAAGACAACAAGAAACTAGAGGAAAAATAGAGGACCTACCTGTAAACACAAAGAATAATAAGGGAGAAGGACACTAGGAGTGTGCTGCAACAAGTTCATCCTCAAACAATCACAAACAGACACCGCAAATCAACTGGTAATCAACCACTAAGCACAGACCAACTCACAGCCTAATCACAGTTTAATCACCTAAGAATCACTCTAAATGCTTTAAGTGTTTTTAATCACGGTAACTATGAAAGTGATGGGTAATTTTCATTTATACTCTTAGGGACATTACACTCTTCTTCGCAAACTCCAGAACAGGCAAACCTCCAGAATCCGGGCTTGAGGATTCCACATAACCATACCTTCTCGCAAGAAGAAGACATCATGGTGGAGAATCTTAGAGTCTTAATCCAGCTCTAGAAAGAACAACAAACTCTGGGATTGGGTCCCAAACGAATGAAAGAAAAAAATAGAAAGAAAACAAACCTCACAGGAGGAAAAGCCTGAAGAAGAAAATAAAGAAAACAAGGCAAGAGTTAAAGCGAAAAGAGAGGGGACCCAACATTTTGTACACAAAATGTAGGGATAGGTATGCAGGGCATAAAAAATGGTGACTATCTGGGATGAATACCTTAGCACATTCGAGAACTGCAAAACCTTTGGTTAGCAAAACTAGAGTAAAATCCTTACTTGGAGCATCCTTCTTGAAAGTTGTGAAGTGTCTGAGAAAATATGACACACACGTGACTCAATCCTTGGTCTTTTGTCAGTTGTGATGTGTGTTCTTTGAAAGAAAAATCAAGCCGATGACCTCTAGGAGAAGTAGAGAAGAGGCACTAAATATATCAAACCAAAGTCATCAAATCTACTCGTTTCCCTCGGATACCAGAATTTCTTCGTTCTATAGTTCTTTCCCCTTTTTCCTCTTTCCTTTTCTAAATGGGAAGGTGGTACTTCTTTCACCTTGGACCTCAAGCTTAGCCAAGTTCTGAGGTGGTACTTCTTTCACCTTTCCATCCAATTCAAATTTCCAAATGGGGAAGAGAACTCTAGACCCAAAAATAATTTAAATGTTTTCAAACTTGGGCCAACAAACTAGTGCGACCGATCTACTCTTAGTGTGTCCGATTACTTGTTTCTTTTGATTTTGATTTAAATAATTCCTAGACTTCTAGGGATGAATCTAATGAATATTACACATAGCCTATTACCCCACTCACAAAATAACTCTGGGGCACAAACCAATTCCACCATGCTAACAATAGATTCCAAGTTCACCAAAAATGCAAAAGGTACCATTCTAGAGACTAGATGTTAGGCGAAGCATACTGGTCTGCAAAAGGGGCGATCAAAACATTGGGAACCTGGAAAAATAAAGAATGAAGCCAAAAACAAAACAAAAATAAAAGCAAGGGGGGAGGTCGCAGAGGATGACCAACAAAAATATCTACAAGACACCCCAAACAGAGCACCGGGAAAGATATTTATAAGCAAAGGATTTACATAAAGTACAAATCTGGACAAACTCATCTCATTCAAAATAATGCTTGAGGAACTATCCATTGATGGGAAAAGGAATGACTTGTCCGGTCATGGTACTGAGGTGATAAGTATTTGCCCCACATATTTCAGATATCAAGTATGGTCCAAGCCAGAGCCGTTGGAATTTGGTGTGTTTTCCCTTCTTTTCCCAGGCTTTGTCCCATAAAAGGACTAAGTTCAAAATATGAAAGCCCTTAGACTGGGCTCTTCGGTCAAAATATCATTTTACTACTGCTTGGTGACATGCAAAGTGTTCAAGGGCTATGTCTCTTTGTTCTTCCATTCGCACCAAATTTAGGAGCCGAACTTCCATGATGTTGTATCGGTTGCCGAATTCCTGCATGAATTGCAAAACTAGGATCTATAAGTTAATGGGGAATACTGATTTTTGGCCATAAACCAGGTGGAATGGAGAAGTACCTAGGGCTTCCTTTATTCAGAAATGATCCACCCAAAGAGTGAATCTAAGCTTTTGGTGCCATTCCTAGGGATTCTATTCCAATAAATGTTTGATCACCTCAAGTAAATTTTTGTTGGTCGATTCAGCAACACCGTTCCCCTAAGGGTAATAGTTTCTAGAGAACTTTAGAGTGATCTTCTTGTCATAGGTCCATTCAAGTAGTTGCATCGAAGAAAATGTCAGACCATTGTCACAGACTATAGCAAAAGGTATCCCAAATCGTGTGACGATGTTTTCTTCTAAGAATTTTATGACTACATCTGTCGTGTTATTTTTACAAGGGATCACTTTAGACCACCGGGTGCAATAGTCGGTGGTGGTCAAGATGTATCGGTGGTTAGTAGATGAGTTGGGGTTGATTTCCCTGATAAAGTGAAATGCCCATTGGGAAAAAGGTCTAGCTTTGAAGACCGGCTGCAAAGGCATAGCCGGGTTCCGCTCACGATGTGCCATGGTCTGGCAAGTATGTCACTTCCTGATGTGAGTGTAGACATCTTTAAAGATACAGGGCCAATAATATCCAGCCCAGAGGATTTGATGGGCAGTGGCGTCAGTTGAGCCATGCCCAGTTCCAAATTGCCTATGGAATTCTTTAATTATCTTTGCAGCTTGAGCCCTATCGATGCACTGAAGGTACACTCCCTCATAGTTCCTTCTAAAAAGTGTGGCATTTTTTATCATGAAGTGTGCACTTTTCAATCATAGGGTGTGACATTTTTTTGGAGGCAATCCCTTCGGGCATCTATTATTCAACAAAAAGTACAACAGGTCTGTGTACCATGGATCCTGAGTGATGGACTCCACTGTATATGCCTAACATTTGATGAGTGGAGTTTCTTCTGCCATCACTCTACATAGTCTGTAGCCTCAGAATATCTTCATGGGTTGCATTTCTAAATCATACTCTTGGAGGATGGCCATCCATTTCCCCCATCTTTCACCCAATTCACACTGCATCAGCCAGGATTTTACTGCCTGGTCTGGGATGATAGCATGCACTTTGCTCTGAAGGATGTAATACAAGAATTTCTTCATGGTGTAGATGAGAGAAAAGGCCTATTTTTCCAAAGGCAAATACCAGACTTTGCCATTCTTAAAGGGGGAGCTCATGAAAGCTATTGGTCACTCCTCCCCTTCGACTTTCTAGGTCAAAATTGTCATAGCAGAATGTAGCAAAGTAGAGGAATAAATGTAAAAGGGGAGGGAATAGTCTCGACTAGCCAAGACTGGGGCCTCCATTATTGTTTGTTTAATTTGGGTGAACCCCCACTTTTCTTCAGGGCTCCACTCAATTTTAATGTCTTTCTTCATCATCTCATTGAGTGGTTTTAAGATCTCGGTGAATCCAGTGATGAATCACCAGACAAAATTGATCTTCCCAAAGAAAGATCTCATTTCCTTCTCATTTCCGGGCATTTGTAGATTTAGCAGTGCTTCAACTCTCTCAGGGTCAATGGATATACCCTTCTTAGAGACAATATGCCCAAGCAACTTCCCTTTAGTGACCTCAAATATGCATTTCTTAAGGTTGAGGGATATTCCATACTAGCAACATCTCTCACAAATTTGGGCGAGGTGGGTGGAATGATCACACCTGTCTCAGGAAAAGATGGTCAAATCATCCATATAGATGATTATACACCAGTTCACAAGGCCCTCAAACACAATGTCCATATCCTTCTGAAATGTGGATCCTATGTTGATCAGGCCAAAGGGCATTCTCTGGTAGGCAAACGTTCCCCACTTGGTGGTAAACACTATTTTGTCTCTATCCTCATATTTAACCATGACTTGGTTATATTCGGAGTACCCATATAAGAAAGACATCATTTGTGACCCATTCATGATTTGTAGTACCTCATCTAATGAGGGGAGAGGGTGATTATCTTTCTTGGAAGCTTTATTTAAATTTTGGAATTCCACACAAAGGTGGATCTTGCCGCTTTTATTCCTTATAGGGACTAGGTTGGTAACCCACATAGTATGCCAGATTGGGAAGATGATCCATGCTGATAACAATTTTTGAACCTCCTGGTGAATCAGAGGCTCGATCAGTGGGTTGATCGGTTGTTTTTTTTTCTAGAAAGGCTTAGCGTCAAGTTTTAGTGGGATAGTATGAGTCATGATAGATGTATCATATGTCTTTAGATCCTCATACCCCCATGCAATTATGTCTATGTATTCTCGGAGAACCGTGAGAATATTCTCCTTCTCCTTTGGGGAGCAGGAGGTGCCAATGTGTATCATTTTCTCTTCACCAGGCTGGCCAATGTTCACCTTTTTGAATTCTCCTCCCTCAAAGGAGGAAAATATCTTTTCCCAGCCCTGAGGTTTTGAGTTGAAGATTCGTTCAAGTGCAACCATCCCCTTAGGGATGGTGTTGGTTGGTAGATCCATGATCCCATTGTCTTCATCATCCTGCCCAGTGTCATCATGATCTCTCTCCTCCACTATCTGGTCTTCAAAGACACCAACATTGGCCATAAAGGCTAGGAGTCTTCAAAGACCTAAAACTGGGTGACATTGTATGGGATGGATGGGGTGGCGATCATCTCAACAGAAAATTTATGGAGTTGGGAGCCAGCCATTGGCTCAAGCATGCTGACAAAAATGGAAAGGGTATCCAAGACATAATTCCATCTTTGGGGAATAAGATCAATGCCAAAGGTATCAAAATCCTTAATAAGGCTCCATGCCCGGTTGCAGTATGTGGCTAGCCTTTTGTCATGACAGGTGTATTGACTTTGGACCTTCTTTACAATCAACTCTGAATCACCCAGAGCCCAGAGGCGAGTGATTCCTTTCCTTAGTGCAAATAGAAGTCCAATGACCAAAGCCTTGTACTCCGTGATGTTATTCATGTAGTTAAACTAAAACCTATAGGATGCAAGGAAGTATTTTCCCCATGGGTTGATCAATTCCACTTCAGACCCACAACCCTATTTGGATCAAGACCCATCAAACTTAAGGGTCCACAAGTCATCATTCGTTGTCTGGGGCTGGGAAGATGAAGTGGTCATTGGACTATTCTTGGGAAGGTTGGGAGGAGTTTCCTCCAGCCTTGATGATACATAGGTGAGGCTTACCTTCGGAGAGATTTTTGGTTGAGATTCTTGGACAGGCGGTGCCAACGAGGCGTCACTGGAAGAAATACTGGGTTTTGGGGAATTATATGTGTGCTCTTTCTCCCAGAGGGCGTTGATGTGTCAGGTAGTAGTGGAAAGACAAGGCTCACACTCTAGCTCAGAATGTTTTTGATAATTCACCCAACACCAAGTGTTAAACAACAGTGTGGCGGGGGTCGCTGTGACACCCTCAGAGTTAACCTCAACCCTCAATTTTTCTTCCAGGTCCCGGGTTCTCTGAGAGACTATGGGGTCCTCCCCAGGGGTGAAATCAAATGTTAAGATCTCAAGGGGTTGGTACACCTCAAGGGAAGTCTCAGAGAAGAGGACTTCATTCACCCTCCCTGTTGGTACTCTCAAATTTGGAACAAATTTGGAGTGACCATGTTAAGTTTTTCAGTTGAGCAAAGTAAGTACCCTTGAAAATTTTGTGTGAGAAGGCTCAGTTAGAATGCTTGTAAAAGATGCCCGGATGATTTTCATGAGGAAAAGATTGGGAAGAGGCTTCAATGCCTTTCATTTGATATATACAGTGGGTTCTAGCTCCTAAATTCCAATTCTGACATGTTTAGGGAGTAGCCATTTCGAGGGGGTCACTTAAATCTGCATTTTGCTGAAGTGTTAATTTGTTGTAAATGGCCTAGTTTTATTTTGAATATCTTGTACCCAAAAATGTGTCATGACCTGCCACTTTGGGGATGTTGAGTATGTGTATCAGAGAACCTATGTTTCAAATCCCAAGTCATTTTGATATGTTCTGACTAGATTTCAAATCCCTCAAAGTTGGTAGTTTACTGTTATCATGCATTGTGCAATTGATCATAAATCTGAATAGCCCAGTTTGACACATTATAAATTTTGACCAATTGATTCAATTGAAAAAATTCCTTTTGTACTATGTTCCAGTGGTCATACACTCCATATTTTCCAGTTTGTAGATCTTTATGAAATCAGATGACAAGTTTTCTACAACCATTTCGTTGGTGAATAATTCTGATTTCCTGTGTTTTCAAGTACAAAATTGCTAAGTTGTCCACTTTGAGCTCTTGAAAATCTATACCCAAGTGAAAATTTTTCATAATTGACTTGTCCCTCGTATTGCAAACATAGGAGTATACCTACCTAAAGATTTACAGATTCTTGCCAATCCATTTGTCAACATTTCCAGAGCCTTTCCATTTCTGATTTATTAAAGTTTCTCTGAAAATGCAAAATTCAGTTTTAAATGGCATACTTTGTGGTTTCCCTATTTGCACCCAGTTTGAGGTCAAGTATAATTGAATGTTGTTCTACATTGTAGACCTGGGAGTGAACTCTTTTGCAAATTTCTAGACTTTGACCAATCCGGTAGATCACTTTTCTTTGCCGATTCCAAACCCAATTTCTACATAGCTGTTGTGTTTCGGTTCAGAAAGTGTTTAGGGTGCTAACTTTGCAAATCGGTATCAGTTGAATGGTTTGTTTTCAAAGGAAGAAAACTAAGGATTCATGTTCCACATATGACATTCAATCAGGATCTAGAGGTCAAGTTTCTGAAAGATCTTTTTTGATAACCCTATGAGTTCAATTTTAGAGGTAGATTGTTCAGTTTGTAGTGTGGAAAAGAGTTAAGTTTTCAGAATGGCCATTTTGCATAAGTGATATCTTTCTATCTGAAAGATATTTTTAGGGTCCGATTGTGGGAACATCCTCATTGCATATGAATGTACTATTTGACCTAATGTGCCTGAAGATGAATCTGGTGAAGTCCTTCTGCATGTGTATTCAATGGTAATCAATGAATCTTCTTGCCAAGTGATGAGGTTAGTTTACTTGTTTCAGTGAATTTTTAAAGGCAGCCCCAAAGGCTAATTACCATTAATGTGGTCAAATTGCATAAATGTCAAAATGGTTATAAAGGCCACCAGTTTGTACTTAATGTTCAAAGTTTTAAGATATGGAAGTATAGACATGAGGCAACATTGCAAGAGGGTTTTCAAATGATGCAAAGTGATGATCATTTCAGTCCATCTGGATAGCTTCTATTCAACATTCTGTCGGAAGGTCCACATGTTAGAGTTATATTTTAATGCCAGTTGCACTTTCCAATTACTACATTATGATAAGGAACACTCATCCTGGGGTTCTAATTGGGTTATCATCTACACAAATAAGCCTTTTTTATTTCTAAACTTCATGTCAATTTCCAATAGATAGTATAGTCGCCAAGGCCAAATGTAAAGATGGAAGTAGATACGGAGTTGCAAATGTGGGATTGACATGGGTTGATGTTCTTCTAGTGATTTCTTTACCACCCGACTATGACTTCTCTTGCAATTCAAGTTCACTTAGAATGTGGTGTGTAAGATCTCTACTTATAAATATGCATTCCAATAAAAGAAAATGATGGAGGATCTCATGAACCGGAAAAGTTTACACAAAGGATATGCAAAATGGACATAAACTTTAGTTTCATGGCTGCCAACCAGCTTATGATGTTTTCAGGAGAAGATCACCATGGAGCACAGAGGTTGTTGACTCTTTCTATTGTAAAGATGAATGTCAAGCTTGCGCAATGTATTTGGCTGGCCGTTTGAGGTTGTAACTGTATTTAATACACATTGAAAATAAGGGCTTTCAAGAAAGTAACAACGCCAATTGTGTAGGAACATATTGGAGGGCATTTTAAACAGTATAAACTGCAAACATTGAATGAAATGAATCTACGAAGATGACCTATGGATGTCAGCATTTGGAATTGAAGTTTTTAGAAAAAACATAAACATAAAAACTAAAACAAGGTGCTAGTTTCAGCATGGCATTTGGGGAGTTTTTTTTAAAAAATAGTTGAAAATAGATAAAATAAAATCTGCAAATATGTTAACATGTGCAGCTCTTGGGGACAATGGAGGAGTCAAAAATTCATTGCAGATGCTATATAAATTCAGCATGGAGATTGCAGTGAGCTAGCACCAAGCTTTAAGGAGGTTTTAAGGAAGTTTTAAATATTATAAAGTGCATTCTTCATTGCTGAGAGTCTGCACTAAGTTGGAGGTTGTGTTGGATAATATGGAGATGTTTAAAACTTTAAATTGAAGGCATATTACTTGCAGAGCATATCAAGGAGGAGTTCACACCATTTTGTGGAGGCTGCTGGTTTTTAGTATAGACCCCTACGCAGATAACTTCAGAGCATGTCAAGGATTGAAATTTTGAATGCAAAAAGCATTGCCAGCTGCTGCGATGGAAAATGGAGGGAATGTTTTCAATGTTTGTTTAAAGATTTACAAAGTAAAACTACAGCAGCCTACATAACATTTGATGGTGTAAAGTTTCAGATTTTTGAAACATTAAACCCAAATTTACATTGCAAATACATTGCACAGAATGCTACGATGAGCATATGGAGGAATAGTTTGAAGTTTGTGGAGGTTTTAAAGTCAAATTTGCAGAAGTAAAACCATAGGGAGGGGCATTTTGACCCATGGAACATGTTCATGGTCTCCATTTTCAGAGATTTGAAGCCATTAGCAAGCAATTTATACAGCAAGTTCCCAGGAAAATGAAAAATAGTGCATTTCCTTTATCCCACATTCACTCTGTGGTGGCCATTTTTGGTATTTATATACCAAAACACTTTCTTTAAAGGTAAATAAGAGAGACTAGAGGCTCTTGGTGGGCTCTTAAGGGCTGGAGGTCGAAATGCATGGGCTGTACACAGTATTTTAACCCAAATTTCAAAAATCACTTTCAGACATGCAAATGAATTATCCCACATTCATTCCTCATGTGGATTTTGAAATGTATATAAGGAAAAATGTAGACATATGAATTTGAAGAAAGGTGAGGAGGCTATCTGTGCATGCCCAGTCATCCAACTGCCTCAGTTTCTATGCCAAAAAATGAAGGAAGGTAAATTTTGATGAAAATGGACACTTGGCTTTGGTCACATGGTCACAAGAAGGACCCAATCACTCAGTCAGGAGACAAATTGAAGATGACCGCCAAGATTCTGAGACTTGGTGACTGACCACTAGCAGTTAGTCACCCAGTCGCGAGATGTTAGCGGCCCAAGGAGATAACTGCCGAGACTTGGCGATTAACCGCTAGCGGTTAGTCGCGAAGTAGCTGAGTGAAGAAGATGATTGCTATGAAATGGAGATGGCCATTGGTCACGTAGTCACCAGATGGGAATTAGCCACCAGATGTTAGTCGCAAGGTCGCCCAGGGTTGATGGATGAGGTAAAAATTGCTCGCGACTGTGAGACTGTGGTGGTCGCATGGTCGCCGAAGGTTAATAGATGAGTTAAAATTATTCAGTGACTTGGAGACAAGGAAGAAAAGGTAACCAGGGTTAAAGCATAGTTAGAAATCCAGTTTCAAACAGCAAATCAGCATGTGCCACTTGTCAAAATCTAGTGGTTTATGGGCAAAATAGGCAGAAAATAGGGTTTTCAAAGCAAATTTAAATGATATGCAGATTTTAAAAGATAAAGTGCATACTTGGAAAAGGTTTTTCATGTCAAATGTTAAGAGTTGCATTCTAGGAGAATGTTTCAAAACAAGGGATAATCAAATTTTTCAGAGATAGAAGAAAAGGTCAAATTTGAAAGAGCTTTCTGGGAGGTTTTGTGAGCAGATATTTTCTCAGACATCAAAGATATTTTGAAGATAAAATCAGATATTTTCTCAGATTTGTGAAGTCATCCAGAAGCTTCAGATATTTTGAAAAGAAGGAATGAGTAAAAAATTAAATTTTAAGAAGAGGGACAGGTGTGAATATCTCAGAAAGATTAGGGTTTCTTCTCTTCTTATTTATTCTCTTCTCTTTTCTGGAAGGAGGGTTCTAATTTTAGGTTCCTATTTTCTAGTTCCTGTGGAGGTTCCTGGTCTTGTTCTTGTTCCTATATTTTCCTGGTTCTGTACAAGTTACCATTGGTTTGAAGATTTTATTTGTAAAGCATACTTCTTTTTCATGCTTAGTTCTTGAGTTCATTGTCTAGATATCTGAAAACAACTTGGATTAATGAGAATACAGTGCAATTCCTATTCATTACTGTCTTGTCTCTTTTAACTATGGTTTATGCTCTAGTATAGTTCATTTGTAAGGCATCTGGAATATACCTACTACAAGGTAGTGTGTCTAATCATTTGTGAGTCTTTCTCAAGGAGAGAGTTAAATTT
>MU224350.1:369911-396481 GCA_018584345.1 Thuja plicata | reverse complement strand
GTCCACTTTGTTGATTCTTTAGAGAGTGAATCATTAGGTTATCCCTCCTGAAATCAAAAGGAAGAAGGATGCAAATCCTTGTCTCATTGGTTTATGTTCTCAAAACCATAGCCTGGCTTATAGTACTCTATTTTAAGTTAGTCATTACAATCTCTAAAGTGTTCTATAAGTTGTTACAGTGAGGTTTTTAGTTTCATAACCAGTGAATGAAACAATCGACCAAATAAATAGACTGAGATATCAGTAATCTTTAAAAGGTAAAACCTGCCTGAGTCTGTGCAGCTCAAAAATGAAGAAGGATATTATCCAATCTTTAGCAATTAGCCTTTCTTTTGCCTAAAAGAGGTTGCATTCAAGTATACAAGGTATACTATCAATTTTAGGTAAGTGTTGCAAGAAAAAGTTCTAACAAATTGGCGACTCTGCTGGGGAAGTAAAAAAAGTTTATCCTTTAAATCTTTCAAACCAGTTGGAGTTTATTCCGGTTATAGAGTCATTGTTTTTAAAGACATATTCCTCAAGCCCTTGTAAAAGTGAGTCAATCCTATTTGTCTGTCATTGCAAAGTGTCTGAAAGTCCAAAGCTATTGAAGAAATATTTACACAATCTCACTACTGGTGAGTGGCGACTCTGAGCTCTGATTTGCACCAGTGTGCACATTGAAGAAAGACTACAAAAAAGAAGGTGGACTTGCAGCAACAGTGACAACAGATTTTTGGACTCTTATGATTAGAGGAATCATAAAAAACTCTATGTTATGGTGTATGAGAGATTGCTGATTTAAAGAAGTCAGAACTGGAAAAAAGGATCTCATCCGGTTGCAAATATTTTTCTCTGCAACAAATTGGCGGCTCTACGAAATTTTAAAGCTGATTTAAAGGTGTTCTCAAATCACATATTTGCAGCAACTTCTTCATAGTCTAGGTATTTTACAAAGGTTTTAAATTTTCCTTATCAAGTGATTGCAACACTAAAGAAAAAAGGATAAAGGTGTGAAAAGAGAGGTTTTCATATTTCAACTTTTACTTGCATTTTTGCAAAATTTGAAGGAAATATGTATTTGAATATAGGCAGTTTGTAATCTTTTCAACTGCTAAGATGTCATATTCTTGTGATTGGAGGGGTGATAATTTGTTTGGGGCAATTATTTTTGTGGGTATCCCTGGATACCCAAATCATATACCAACAAAGGTGAGGGAGTGTTTGCCAAAGTTTGCTGGTTTTGGTGAACAGTCAGCTAAGAAACATTTAGAAAAAATTTCTGATTTGGTAGACAGTTATAACATTTCACATGAGGATGCATTGATGAAGCTTTTTGTAATGTCCTTAGTTGATTTTGTAAGAGACTGGTTTAGAGACTTACCTCATGGCTCAATAGAATCCATGGAAGCATTAGAGGCTTCTTTTACTAAAAGATTTAGTGATTTTGAGCAGCTTAGTGATGTAGAGAAATATAGTGAAGAAGAGCATAGTGAAGAACATGGCGTATCTAAATCAAATGATTTTATATCAGAAGTTGATCTTATCAGAATAGAGACAGATATGTTGAAGCAAAGGCTTCAAGAAAATGTGGTGTTACTTTTGCAAGGACACGTGAATAGAGATGAAGGTGAATCACCAAATGAATTTTTCATAAGATTCACTAATAAGCTACAAGGTTATGGTATCATTTTTTGTCCTCAGGATCTTGTATGGGCAGATTTATTTGTTGAGCTTTGTTTTCCCCATACATGCAATTTGCCAATTTCTCAGAGGGCAGAATTTTTTCAGCAAGTTATAGAATGGATAAAAGGTTTAGAAGATGTTTCTTCTAAAGATATATCTGATGTTGAAAGAAATGATAGTGAATCTGAATTTAATGATGTTGAAAGTGATGAAGATGAATATATGTTTAGTAATGATGAGGAGTCTATCACTGGTGAAGATATTGCTGACATTAATATTGATAATAAGTTATATGAGCAGCAAGAAAAAGAGGAAGATATATGCAGCCAACAAGATAATAGTTATGATGTAGACATGAGTGTTTGTAGTGAGGATCTTACACAAAGTGATATATTTTCAGAGGTTTCACTACAAGACTCCAACAGTGAAGAAATCTGCAGCATCATGCAAGAAGACAGTAAGGAGATAAATGAAGAGGATGACTGTTGTTCCCTTCACAGTGAGCAAATTGTAGAGATTTTATCTTTTGAGTATCTCACATATTTAGGAAATAGAACCTTTGAACTTTCATGTCCAACATGTATTGATTTTGAAAAGGAAAATGAATCAGTGCATTCTAATTTGGACATATGTGATATTGTTTCTTCTTGCACTCCTTCTTCATTAGGCTACAATAAAATTCAGTTTGATTTATCAGATGATGATATTTTCAGTGTGGTTTCAGATTCAGTAGATGTAGAAAATTTGAATATGGAGTTGAGTACTGATTTAGAGAATAGTGTGGATTTTGAATCTTGTCTTGATTCTAAGTCTACCTTTGAACTATTTAATAGTGGTCAATCAGTGGGTCAAGTTTCAAATGAAGAAATTGAATGTGTCGGTATTTTCCCTCCCACCCACCACTTTTTTTTGAGCTTGTTTAATGATGATAAGCTGCAAGATGCTCCTATTTTTGATGATGAGATTGTTGCTCCATATCCTAAGAAGATTTATCATGTTATATCTAATGAGTGTCCTAAGTTTGATGATCTTTTTCCAAGTGATGAGGCCTCTGAAGTTTTGCATAAAGATCAAGGTACATCTTCTTTTGATGTGCAAGTGATGGATGTGAATGAATTTAATGATGCCTACCCAAGCAGTGTGATAGAGGTTGAGTATCCCTCCTTTCAGTTGAATGGTGAGTCTCTAAGTTGTGGCTTACAAATAAAATAGGATAAATGTCACAAATATCTAAGTAGGTTCTTATCTAATGACTGTGACATATATATGCCACAAACTTTTCATGATGACAATTTGCCTAATATTTATGGAAGCTCATGTGAAGAATATGCATTTTTTTTTTCATATGATGAATTGATACATGATGACAGTAGATTGAATTAGACAAATAAGAGTGGCACTGTTATCATATTTTTGAAACATGGGGCAGAGAGCTTTGTGTTTGATAGAGGTAAAAGTTGATCTCAATTTTGGAACTTTGGGCCTCTTGTAGATAATGTACATATTGTACAGTTGCTTTCCCTTTTATTTGTGTGTTTACTTTCAGTTAGAGGTTTCCCCATTTTTGAGCAAAGAGAAAAGTTTTGAAGATGAGAAGGAGAAAGAGAAAGGGTAAAGTCTGATTTTGAAGTTTTGGGGTGGTCTGCTACTCCAGAGATCTATGGTTCTCGGTATAAAATTGCATTTAACCATCCTCAGTCAGAGCCACTGTTGGTACTCTCAAATTTGGAACAAATTTGGAGTGACCATGTTAAGTTTTTCAGCTGAGCAAAGTAAGTACCCTTGAAAATTTTGTGTGAAGGCTCAGTTAGAGTGCTTGTAAAAGATGCCCGGATGATTTTCACGAGGAACAGATTGGGAAGAGGCTTCAATGCCTTTCATTTGATATATACAGTGCGTTCTAGCTCCTGAGTTCTAATTCTGACATGTTTAGGGAGTAGCCATTTTGAGGGGGTCACTTAAATCTGCATTTTGCTAGTGTCAATCTGTTGTAAATGGCCTAGTTTGCTTTTGAATATCTTGTACCCATAAATGTGTCATGACCTGCCACTTTGGGGATGTTGAGTATGTGTATCAGAGAACCTATGTTTTGAATCCCAAGTCATTTTGATATGTTCTGACTAGATTTCAAATCCCTCAATGTTGGTAGTTTACTGTTATCATGCATTGTGCAATTGATCAGAAGTCTGAATAGCCCAGTTTGACACATTATAACTTTTGACCAATTGATTCAATTGAGAAAACTCCTTTTGTACTATGTTCCAGTGGTCACACACTCCATATTTTCCATTTTGTAGATCTTTATAAAATTAGATGACAAGTTTTCTAGAACCATTTCATTGGTGAATAATTATGATTTCCTGTGTTTTCAAGTACAGAATTGCTAAGTTGTCCACTTTGAGCTCTTGAAAATCTATGCCCAAGTGAACATTTTGGATAATTGACTTGTCCCTCATATTGCAAACATAGGGGTGTACCTACCTAAAGATTTACAGATTCTTGCCAATCCATTTGTCCACATTTCTAGAGCCTTTCCATTTCTAATTTATTAAAGTTTCTCTGAAAATGCAGAATTTAGTTTTAAATGGCATACTTTGTGGTTTCCCTATTTGCACCCAGTTTGAGGTCAAGTATAACTGAATGTTGTTCTGCATTGTAGACCTAGGAGTGAACTCTTTTGCAGATTTCTAGACTTTGACTAATCCATTAGATCACTTTTCTTTGCCGATTCCAAACCCAATTTCTACATATATGTTGTGTTTCGGTTCAGAAAGTGTTTAGGGTGCTAACTTTGCAAATTGGTACCAGTTGAATAGTTCATTTTCAGAGGAAGACAACTGAGGATTCATGTTCCACATATGACATTCAATCAGGCTCCAGAGGTTGAGTTTATGAAAGATCTTTTTTGATGACCCTATGAGTTCAATTTCAGAGGCAGATTGTTCAGTTTGTAGTGCGGAAAAGAGTTAAGTTTTCAGAATGGCCATTTTGCATAATTGATATCTTTCTATCTGAAAGATATTTTTAGGGTCTGATTGTGGGAACATCCTCATTGCATATGAATGTGCTATTTGACCTAATGTGCCTGAAGACGAATCTGGTGAAGTCCTTCTGCATGTGTATTCAATGGTAATCAATAAATCTTCTTGCCAAGTGACGAGGTTAGTTTACTTGTTTCAGTGAATTTTTAAAGGCAGCCCAAAAGGCTAATTACCATTATTGTGGTCAAATTGCATAAATGTCAAAATGGTTATAAAGGCCACTGGTTTGTACTTAATGTTTGAAGTTTTAAGATATGGAAGTATAGACATGAGGAAACATTGCAAGAGGGTTTTCAAATGATGCAAAGTGATGATCATTTCAATCCATCTGAATAGCTTCTATTCCACATTATGTCGGAAGGTCCATATGTCAGAGTTATATTTTAATGCCAGTTGCACTTTCCAATTACTACATTATGATAAGGAACACTCCTCCTATTGTTCTAATTGGGTTATCATCTACACAAATAAGCCTTTTTTATTTCTAAACTTCATGTCAATTTCCAATAGATGGTATAGTCACCAAGGCCAAATTTAAAGATTGAAGTAGATACGGAGCTGCAAATGTGCGATTGACATGGGTTGATGTTCTTCCAGTGATTTCTTTACCACCCGACTATGAATTCTCTTGCAATTCAAGTTCACTTAGAATGTGGTGTGTAAGATCTCTACTTATAAGTATGCATTCCAATAAAATAAAATGATGGAGGATCTCATGAACTAGAAAAGTGTACACAAAGGATATGCAAAATGGACATAAACTTTAGTTTCATGGCTGCCAACCAGCTTATGATGTTTTCAGGAGAAGATCACCATGGAGCAAAGAGGTTGTTGACTCTTTCTATTGTGAGGTTGTTGACTCTTTCTATTGTAAAGATGAATGTCATGCTTGCGCAATTTATTTGGCTGGCAGTTTGAGGTTGTAACTATATTTAATACACATTGAAAATAAGGGCTTTCAAGAAAGTAACAACGCCAATTTTGTAGGAACATATTGGAGGGAATTTTAAACAATATAAACTGCAAACATTGAATGAAATGAATCTGCAAAGATGACCTATGGATGTCAACGTTTGGAATTGAAGTTTTAAAAAAAAACATAAACATAAAAACTAAAATAAGGTGGCAGTTTCAGCGTGGCATTTGGGGATTTTTTTTTAAAAAATAGTTGAAAATAGATAAAATAAAATCTGCAAATATGTTTAAATGTGTAGCTCTTGGGGAGAATGGAGGAGTCAAAAATTCATTGCAGATGCTATATAAATTCAGCATGGAGATTGCAGTGAGCTAGCGCCAAGTTTTAAGGAGGTTTTAAGGAAGTTTTAAATATTATAAAGTGCATTCTTCATTGCTGAGAGTCTGCACTAAGTTGGAGGCTGTGTTGGATAATATGGAGATGTTTAAAACTTTAAATTGAAGGCATATTACTTGCAGAGCATATCAAGGAGGAGTTCACACCATTTTGTGGAGGCTGCTGGTTTGTAGTATAGACCCCTGCGCAGATAACTTTAGAGCATGTCAAGGATTGAAATTTTGAATGCAAAAAGCATTGCCAGCTGCTGCGATGGAAAATGGAGGGAATGTTTTCAATGTTTGTTTAAATATTTACAAAGTAAAACTACAGCAGCCTACGTAGCATTTGATGGTGTAAAATTTTAGATTTTTGAAACATTAAACTCAAATTTACATTGCAAATACATTGCACAGAATGCTGCGATGAGCATATGGAGGAATAGTTTGAAGTTTGTGGAGGTTTTAAAGTCAAATTTGCAGTATTAAAACCATAGGGAGGGGAATTTTGACCCGTGGAACATGTTCATGGTCTCCATTTTCAGAGATTTGAAGCCATTAGCAAGCAATTTATACAGCAAGTTCCCAGGAAAATGAAAAATAGTTCATTTCTTTTATCCCACATTCACTCTGTGGTGGCCATTTTTGGTATTTATATACCAAAACGTTTTCTTTAAAGGTAAATAAGAGAGCCCAGAGGCTCATGGTGGGCTCTTAAGGGTTGGAGGTCAAAATGCATGGGCTGTACATAGTATTTTAACCCAAATTTCAAAAATCACTTTCAGACATGCAAATGAATTATCCCACATTCATGCCTCAGTTGGATTTCAAAATGCATATAAGGAAAAATTCAGACATATGAATTTGAAGAAAGGTGAGGAGGCTATCCGCGTGTGCCCAATCATCCGACTGCCTCGATTTTCATGCCCAAAAATGAAGGAAGGTAAATTTTGATGAAAACGGACACTTGGCTCTAGTCGCATGGTCGCGAGAAGGACCCAGTCGCTCAGTCAGGAGACAAATTGAAGATGACAGCCAGGATTCTGAGACTTGGTGACTGACCACTAGCGGTTAGTCACCCAGTCATGAGATGTTAGCTGCCCAAGGAGATAACCATCAAGACTTGGCGACTAACCGCTAGCGGTTAGTCACGAAGTAGCTGAGTGAAGAAGATGAATGCTGTGACATGGAGATGGCCGCTGGCTGTGTAGTCACCAGATGGGAATTGGCTGCTGGATGTTATTCATGAGGTTTCCTAGCGTTGACGGATGAGGTAAAAATTTCTCGCGACTGTGAGACTGTGGTGGTCGCATGGTCGCCGAAGGTTAATAGATGAGTTAAAAAATTTCAGTGACTTGGAGACAAGGAAGAAAAGGTAACAAGGGTTAAAGCACAGTTAAAAATCCAATTTCTAACAGTAAATCAGCATGTGCCACTTGTCAAAATCTGGTGGTTTCTGGGCAAAATAGGCAGAAAATAGGGTTTTCAAAGAAAATTTAAATGATATGCAGATTTTAAAAGATAAAGTGCATACTTGGAAAAGGTTTTTCATGTCAAATGTTAAGAGTTGCATTCTAGGAGAATGTTTCAAAACAAGGGATAATCAGATTTTTCAGAGATAGAAGAAAAGGTCAGATTTGAAAGAGCTTTCTAGGAGGTTTTGTGAGCAGGTATTTTCTCAGACATCAAAGATATTTTGACGATAAAATCAAATATTTTCTTAGATTTGTGAAGTCATCCAGAAGGTTCAGATATTTTGAAAAGAAGGAATGAGTAAAAAATCAAATTTTAAGAAGAGGGACAGGTGTGAATATCTTAGAAAGATTAGTGTTTCTTCTCTTCTTATTTATTCTCTTCTCTTTTCTGTAAGGAGGGTTCTGATTTTAGGTTCCTATTTTCTGGTTCCTATGGAGGTTCATGGTCTTTTTCTTGTTCCTATATTTGCCTATTTCAGTACAAGTTACCATTGGTTTGAATATTTTATTTGTAAAGCATACTTCTTTTTCATGCTTAGTTCTTGAGTTCATTGTCTGGATATCTGGAAATAACTTGGATTAATGCGAATACAATGCAGTTCCTATTCATTACTATCTTGTCTCTTTTAACTGTGGTTTATGCTCTAGTATAGTTCATTTGTAAGGCATCTGGAATATACCTACTACAAGGTAGTGTGTCTAATCATTTGTGAGTCTTTCTCAAGGAGAGAGTTAAATTTTGTAAATGATTTCAGAGAGAAGGACATAGTTGTAAAGATCTAATGAAGAAGTATTGAGTTGAGTAGATTGTTTGTAAGGCATCCAATATGGATTGTATGAAGTTTGTAAGGCATTCTTTAGTATTGCATTAGTTTCCTATTATTGAAATATGTTTTTATTGACTCTTTTCCCAAGGAATAGGAATTGATCTAGAGTTCACTGAGCAAGTGTTTTATCCATTCAGTGATACACAAATTAATCAATTTCATCTAGTTTTTTTGAACAAATGAGCTGAACTCATTAAGGACTTATGTCAGCAGGACAGTGTCCACTTTGTTGATTCTTTAGAGAGTGAATCATTAGGTTATCCCTCCTTAAATCAAAAGGAAGAAGGATGCAAATCCTTGTCTCATTGGTTTATGTTATCAAAACCATAGCTTGGCTTATAGTACTCTATTTTAAGTTAGTTATTGCAATCTCTAAAGTGTTCTATGAGTTGTTACAGTGAGGTTTTTAGGTTCATAACAAGTGAATGAAATAATCCACCAAATAAATAGACTGGGATATCAGTAATCTTTAAAAGGTAAAACCTTCCTGAGTCTATGGAGCTCAAAAATGAAGAAGGATATTATCCAATCCTTAGCAATTAGCCTTTCTCTTGCCTAAAAGAGGTTGCATTCAAGTATACAAGGTATACTGTCATCATTAGTTAAGTGTTGCAGGAAAAAGTGCTAACACTCCTGACTTCAATGAGGGCCTATTTCATCTGGGGCTCACTTTCAACCTAGATCTAGTTAGATTCTCCCTCCTAGGGGAGCCACAAGCGGGAAAAGTTGGTTGAGAAATATCTGTTCAGGGACTTGGACCAATTGCAACTTAGTAATATCCCATAAGTCTCTGGGATGTCCACCACCTAGATGTCAATCACACTGGCTATCCTAGGGTCCTGGATCAGTTGAATCCAGATATTTTTCAGTTCACCCACCATTTTTACAGCATTTTTATCCAGCTGGATTACTGTGCCATTAGACGGGGTGGGGTGAAATCTAAGCTTCTGGCATATGGATAAAGGCATGATGTTGCCTGAAGCCCTAGAGTCTACCAGGAAATATTGTATATTCTTCACTTGTATCTTCAAACCTTATAGGAAGGGAGGATCCTTAGTGTTACCCTAGAAGATAGCCATGTTGGTGTCATCAAAAGAGATAGTCTTGGGTGGGCGACTGACGGATTTTGGGTTTCCCAAGAGCTTCAGTAGAGACTTCTTCTGCTCGGGACAGTTCAAAAAAACCTCTATCAAGGTCATGGAGGTGGTGGTTTGTTCTAATGCGTTTGTAATGTCAAACATTCCTCTCAAGAATTGGTGGCTTCCCTCGGTCGGGTCCTTAGCTTGGTTAGTGTCAGGGCCCTTCAGAGGGATGAATTGATTAGTTGTGTTGTCCTGGGGAGGAGTATCTTTGGGAGGTGTGGGTAAGTAAACTAGTCCTTTACCAGCCTGAATCTGAGTGTTGTAGGGAGTTCATGAGTTGGTGAAGGCATTGGCCTCAAAGGCTGGAATAGATTCATCAAAGAACCCCTGTAGTTTGGGTTCTTGTTCATCTTCCTTGTCTATTCTAAAGAAGACGGTCTCATAGGTGAAGGCACCATGAGTGGGCTCTTGTATAGGAGGCTCTGGGGGAGTAGGGTTAGATGCTTGTTGTCTGTCCAGCTGGGAAATCATGATGACTTTCTCCAGTGTGTCACAGTTTACCTCATTATGAGAGCCTATGTCATGCAGTCTACACCAGTTGGTCATAGGTTGGAAGTCTATGACTAACATGAAATGGGAAGGTCCAGCGCTACCTTGATTGGTGTTTTGGTTTAGAGCAAGACCTCTGGTGTTAGCATTGTTGTTCCATTGCTATTGACTGGGCTGGGGCCCGTTGTTGAAATTTATTCCTCCGACATTGTTATTTTGTTGGCCGAAGAAAATATTCCCTCTCTGGGAATCGGTGTTGTGGGGTGCAAAGGACCCCACCTTCAGTTAACCCATGTCCAAAGTCAGCGTAGACAACATTTTCCAGAGGGATTCAACCTCAATAGTCAACTGGGTATTCACGTCATAGTGTGATGGTTGTTGTTGCTAGTTTCCCAGAAAAGGGGCAGCATTTTCTAGAGTCAAGGGAAGAAATCCTCCAGCCATGGACAAGTGAAAGTAAGGAACTTCAGATGGTTGTGTTTGTGGTTATTGCACTGGCTACGATTGGTTCTAGGGAAAGGATTCCAGACCCAATGTTGTCTGAACTTGCAATGGATACACGTACTAGGCCTTCTAGTCTATCGACAGTGGTGGGGGATTCATGGCCATCATGCAGGAACCCATTTCCTTATTGGGGTTATATCCCCTAGCGTAAGAATTTCTTCTAGGTATCATGTTGAAAGGCATGCTCTATCTAATCCCGCCCGGGGATTCGTTAAGACCATGGGACAACTCCAAGGCCAGGTTGTAAACCTTTGCCAAAGTATCCCGGTCACTGGGGGTAGTAGCTCTCTAGAGGAGAGTGGCAATGAAAGGGTCCATCACATTAAGATAGGTCTGGAGAGTTACATCCGCAGATGGGATGAAGGGACCCATGCACCATTTTAGGGTGCATTGGAACTAGTGGTTGAATGTTGCAAGCAATTCATTTGGTTCCTTCTTGATGAAAATGAACTGGCTATAGGACCGCACTGGGTCCACGTGTACATGGAAGGCAGCCAGGAAGGTGTCCTCCATGTCCTTCCAACTATTAATGGAGTTGGTGGGAAGGTTAAGGTACCAGTTTAGCTAGTTCTATCCCAGGGATAGAGGGAACATCCAAGTCACAACATCTTGATGTTGGATTTAGTGTCAGTTCATGGAATCTTTGTATGCCTATAGATGTTCTTCTGTATTTCATGAGACTAAATGCTCATATCAGGGACAAATCTTTTCTGGCTGCATAGGAAGATCATTGGCTACACCTGGAAAAGTTCCCATCAGGTATCGGGTGTTTCCAAAATATGCAACCATCAGGGGTGTTGGGTTTTGACTAGGTTGAGCATTAATTCTCAGGGCCATTTGGGGAACTTGGGTATTCTGAGATGTAATAGATCCCTAGACAATGGCGACTGGTTTGGCTTTTGGGGTCCGTTTCGTTTGAGCAGGAGGCTCAAGTTCAACAAACCTTCTAGGATTGGGAGCTAATCTAAGGACTCTTTTGAATCTCGTGGGTGAAAATGATCCAATCCCACTAAAGGTATGACTCCTAAAAATATGTCTTGGGGAACCCTTGAGAAGTGTAAAATTGAAATCCTCAGAGGGGGATGAGTTCATGCCCTCCTTCTAGCGCCAGTTTTTGTTGACGAGACTTTGTGACCGGGTCTGCCAATAGATGTAAGTTGTCACCGGGTACTGGGGTACCGACCAACTTTGCCTCTAAAGGTTGTCTAGGGAAATGAGATTCCCTAGGCCTTCAATCACATGAGAGTTGGGTCTCAATAGTGTGGGAGCTTATTTGGGAATGTGACTATTTTTTTTGGGGGGATAGCTGGTTATCCTGGCTCATATTCTCTGGGGATTTGAATAAGCGGGGTTTCCTGCAAGCATTTACTAACTTTACCAAATAAACTTCAAAAGATACTACAAGGTTGGAAATATTCCATCTACCTATAGTTATGTTGAACATTCAAAACATCAACCAAGCTCTAACATGCTACACTAAATACTGAAGAAATACAGAACCATCAACTCATATTTAATCAATAGCAAGGAAAAAGGAGGTCATTAATCTACTTAAAATATCATAGCAAGGGACATAGAGAACATGCAACATAAAATACCATTAACCTAGAGATCAGAATGCTAACAACATCATTGATAGAATCCTTCCTTCTTCGTTAACAAGTTTCCAGCAAGCTACTAGTGCATACAACAATGGTGGCTCCAGGGGAGCATTCAACTACTAAAAAATTCTAAAAATAACGAGCATTGAGCTCTGCAACTGAGAACTAAGGAAACTAAAATGCTATTAGCTATAGGCTAAAAAATCATCAATTTCACCGACCCTTGGAATGAGGTCAGACTTATTATTTATACACAAGTTTTGACCTAAAACTAACCTAACTTACTTAACACTTAACAATATAATACTATTCCCGGTGGCCGGTACTACCTGCGCTATGCTACAAAAGACCTCGAGACAGAGAAGGTCTGACATGTCAGAAGAACAAGACAAGAAAAAAGGAGTGGAAGAATCGGCCTTGAGAAGAGAGCTAGGAGGAGAAAAGAAGAAATCTAATCCCTTGGGGATTGAGGCTACATGCTTCATTAATGAGAAAAGTGGCTCATTGTCTTCGATGTGCCAGGTGTTTCATTGGAGTGGTGCCTTGGGAAGACCACCTATCAAAATAATCCTCTGAGCCAATGTGCCTTGTTTTCGTTACCTACTTTATGACACTTTTATTAACCCTCTGATAGTGACCGATCGGCCTTGGGAACCAGGACACAGGTCACATAAAGAATACAAAATTGTGGGATCCGGAACTCTGAGATCTACAAGCTTGCACCCCAAAGAATAAAGAATGAAACTGATACATGGTTGATGGAATTCTCCATACTCTAGAGAAATTTATTGTTCCTTACTATTTTTCAATGTCTCCAACACCTGGCTTATGAATTCTTCATCTACATCTTTAATACTGTCCCATCGATTGTGAACAACCTCCAATGTTTCCTCAACATCTCCGGCCCCATTCTAGAATTCATCCATCATTTTTATGGTGTCATGTGACTGGATCATTGTCTTGGATAGTCTAGATAACCTACCCTAGTCAAAATCTCTGGCAGTCAGATACAGGGACTCCATCCATTCATCAAATTTGTTGAGGACATAGTCCTCCAGGGTGAACGTCCCGGTGGTGAAGGGATCGACCTATGATATTCCAACCACAAATACTTGAAATAGGCCTAAGGGGTATTAGGCCATGGTCACCTTTTATTTCAAGGCCTTAACCAGTTCCTTGAACACCTCAAATTTTAGGCCAAGTCTGGAGTACTGGGCCTAGAAGGAATCATATGATTCATCTCCCAAAATCCCTGCCTTTGTGGCAGCTTCTTCCCTGATGTTGCAAATTTCTTCTAGCCTGGCCTTCCACTTTTCATACTTCACTAAATATTTCTCCCATATAAGAGAAGACCCATTTTCTTGGCCAATAAGGGTGGCAAACTGATAAAGGTCTGGGATGGACACTGCTAGAAATTGTCTTATGGCAGCTACCTACTTGGCGGCTGACCCATCTACAGCCAGTGCCTTCTTCTTCATGGCCCAGAGAGAATCCATGTCACCCTACACAAGTGGAAATCTGGAGGAAGGGGTTCCTAGGTGGATCTCGGTGAAAGGGTATGTAAGTTCTGCTAGAAGTGCGAGGAGATTGGCTTTAGTCTCTCTTTCCTCCTTCAACTTCTAGCCCTTCTTAATATATCTGGCCTCTACTGCTTTGGTGGCCTCCCTTAGCAAGTCCAGTCCACCTTGTTTGTCTCTCCTCCCTAGTGCCACTTCTGTGATGTTGTAGTCCTCGGGCCTTACGGCCAGTGCATCCGCACCTGGAGGGGGTGTTGCGATAGTCACAACTGTGTTTCCCGCTAGCCTAGTCTGAAGAGTATGGAATGTTTGCGCTTTCTTGGGCTTCTAGGCCTTTGCATTTCTGGCCATCATTTTGGCCAAGGAGAGAAGAGTTCTTATTTCTACTACTAGGGCCTTCCTCTTCCTTGATTCCACTAGCCATTGGGACGACTGGGGAAGCTTTGCAGTTAGGACCTTAGCATTGGGATTCCCTTTGAAATCTGGTGGTATGTTCTCAGAATGTACATTTCCTTCGGGCTCTTTCTCCTTTTCTTTCTCTTTTTCCTTTTCCTATTCCCTAAGACCTTTAGTATTTTTTTCCATACCGGTGTCCTGGTTGGTTGAGTCTGGGACTTCCCCGACTGCATCTGCATCGCTTGTTTCTTCAAGAATTTCCTGGTCTTGTTGTTGCTGTTGTTCTCCGGCCCTGCTTAATTTTTTTGCTGGAATCTCTTCCTCCACTAGGATATCTTGTGGGAGTGGGTGAGGTTGTTGGCCAAAGTTCAGCAATGTGGCCACTTTCACTACCTCACCAAATGTACTCTGGGGAGTTTGGTCTCTCAGAGTGACCAAAGGCGTCTAGAGTGTGATGATCGGGGGTACGGTTGATCCCATGGGTCTGGGTTCCCTGACCATCAATTGCTCATCTATTATTTTTCTTGGTTGATTCTTGACCTCTTAGGCTGGTCTTTCTTCTTTCCTTTCCTACTCTTGTTGTTCCTCTTGTATTTCTTCCTAGACTTCCTTCTTTATTACAGGTTCTTATTCTGGGATCTCCTGTTCTATAGGGATATCTTCCTTCTCTTGAGTAGCAATCTCCTCCACCGCATGACCTATACCTTGTTGAAGGTCCATGAGCTTGTCCGCTAAGAAAGTGTCATCAAAGTCATCATGTGGGGGTGAGGAGTCAGAGATATTTTCTAGTCTGGGAGAATCCGAACTGACATCCACGGGAGACAAATCTGGCATACCGAGGCTGGTAGCTATGCTTCGTGTAGGGGTCACCCTTTTCTTCTTCTTTCTTTTCAATGGAACCTCGGTCTCTAAAATGTTGGTAGACTCCACCTCGGTGAAATTCTGTCTTCTCATCATTGCGGCCAACGATGGGGATCCCACCAGGTGAGCAGACACCATCGGAGTTACGAGGAGGCCAAAAGATATCTGCATGCTTATCTGTTGGTTGGTCAACCTCCCCGACTCCATTTGTTGTTGTAGTTATACCATCAAAGGTTTGGGACCTTGGGGAGGTACCTTGGCTAGGGTGCCCTCTTTTTCTTTTCCTTTGCTTGTGCTAGGTCCAGCATTGACAGAAGATGGAATGGCCTTTCTGACCATTGGTTTCTTTCAGGTGCTCTTGGGACACACCCATGCAAAATATTGGTGACTTGCTTCCAAAATAGGATGACATACTCCCTCGATTGTTAATTCTTCAGTGGTAGCCTAGTCCACCAGAGGGAGATCTAACTTGTCTAACCCCTGCCCCTTGTATGCTGGGTCTTCTAACGGCCCATCATCTAAAAAGCCCTTCAAAAAATTTTGAAGGTCAAGCACCTTCATGAGTCATTTGGACATGCGCAAATGTTGTCAGGACAAAAGATCAAAACTATCTTGGCAGTCTACCCAGAAATCCTCAATATCTACTTTGTGTGGCGGGGATGCCCAGGGAAGTGGTGTGGCAATATTTCCTAGAGGATCATAGTTTTTTTTGGCGTGGTGGAATTCCACCAGTCCCAGGCTTTTCAATTCATTATCTGCCTCCCTTGCCTTTGTGAGGGTGCATGTATAATATTTGCACAAAAATGGGAATAGACATTGATGACCTTCTTCAATGTAAAGAAGGCGTGTAGGTCCATCATCTGTCGGCAGAACTCCAAAAGAATAATTTTGTTCCTGCAATACCAGAGAAGAATATGGGGCTTCCCAGAGAAGCCGGTCACCTAAATGTAGGTGTGGTGCTGGAGCTAAATAAAGTAGCATCTATAGGTACTGACCAAGTTCATTGCCTCCTGTGACAACCAATACCCAGAATCCCGAGTAAGTGTTAGAATGTTTTGGTAAATGAAAGCATCATTTACCTGATAGAAATTTAGGAAACTTAGTTCCCATTGTATTTGGGGATAATGATCCCATGCTATCAACTGGCCTGGCTTGTTTCCAAGTTCACACACTATTCCCAAACCTGGAAAGGCAGGTCTTTGTTGGGATAATTCCCATAGTATGTATGATATCATGTAAAACTTGGAACTCTGGATGATTCCCTTCAGCTATGTGTCCACATGATTAGCTATGATAGCCGCCCAAGTGAAGGTCTGACTGTGAGTGGTAATGCAGTAAAGAAAGTAGTACATCCATGCCAAGAAATATCGGGCATGGGGCAATCTGAAGATCCTGCACAAGAATACAATGCCCGCCTAAATGGGCTCTTTGAACTCACCATGGGGAATTTCCAACTTCATCCTCCTACAATCCCTCTTTGGGGACTTCAGCCAGTGGCTATTGAGATATTTCTAGGAGATAAGGGCAGCATCCTCAAACTCATGCAATGTCTGGGCCTGATTCTAGATAATGGACCCATTGAACTATGGGATCCCCAACCCTTAGGAAAACATTTCTGCGTCCAAGGTGACAATTGTTTCTAGATACTGTAATAGCCAGGGATCTGGAAGCAGAATGGTCTGAGTAGCTGCGTTGTATAAAGTTTCTAGTTGGAGTATTAACCCTGGTGATTGCACCGAACAAGAAAAATTTTCCACCTTAATGATGTCAGAGGCGGCTAGCTGAGTGGCCAAATTATCTCTAGTGGCCTTCAACCTATAGACAGCTTGGATTAAGCCTTGCATTTCAGCCCAAAGTCTGGGCTTTGTGTTTGTTATTTCCTGGACTTTGGATATTTGGAGGTCAAGGGCAGCTTTTCCAACATCTTTTTGGCCTTGGTCTTTGTGGCCGCCTGGGTGGAAGTGGTAGGTAGCTCCAAGATATCAGGAGAGGTGATTACTTCAGACATCTTGATCAATTATCCACAACCTATAAGACCGGAGAATTGTTAGAACATGATATATATAAAAAAAATCTTTAGAAACTCTGGGAAAATTGTCACCACCCTGTACTTGTCCAACAAGTGATAGAATACATCAAAAATCTGAGAATACTTAAAAATGGGCGTGAGTAGGACTTCGGGGTGTTGAACCAAGTGACAAGAGGAGACATAAGACATGGGATTACTTGGGATCTGGAGTCTGGATAAACTAGCCGTTGCCGTGTCGATGACCAGTAGAAACCATACTCAGCTAACATGGGTTGGCACGTGGTCATGTGATAGGAGACATAAAGGCATTAATGGTGACAAGTGGGCTGATAGGGGGTAAATTGAATGCCAGATGGGACATGTTTTGAATTCCCACTCATGGGAACTTAATCCCACCATTAAGGTGATGAGAAAGAGGAGAGAGAAAGCCGCCATGGCTCAAACTAGTGAGGTGCCAAGTTTGAGCCGTGGCAACTCCCTCTCGATGAGCTCGGTATGGTGAGTGAAAACATGATAGAGCATAGTGAACTCATTAGCTTAGAAGGATACACACAAGATATATATACATGAATTTATAGAGGGCCGAAGGCCGAAACACATATACACTAAAAAAAATAGTATTTACAAACTGTTTACAGACTTATACAATATTTACATTAGGTACATGAGCTACCCTAACACAAAATATAATGTATACATTAGTTTACAATTGCACAAAAGGCAGACAAGCCTTTGGCAGAGCCAACCCACCAACGGGAGGTGAACCAAAAACATAAAACACAAAAAGTGAACCAACAAAACCGAAAAAAGCAAGAAGCAAAAAAGAAAAATAGCAAGAAAAGACAACATGAAACCAGAGGAAAAACTAAGGACCTACTTGGAAAAGTGAAGAACAACAAGGGAGAAGGGCACCAGTAGAGTGCTACAACAAGTCCACCCTCGAACAATCATGAATAGACACCTCAAATCAACTGGTAATTGACCACTGAGCATAGAACATCTGGCAGCCTAATCATAGTTTAATCGCCTCAGAATAACTCTGAATGCTCTAAGTTTTTTTAATCATGGTAACTATGAAAGTGATGCATAATTTCCATTTATAATATTATGGTAAAAATAAGTTACATTCTTCTCCGCAAACTCCAGAACAGGCAAACCTCTGAACTCCAGGCCCAAGGATTCCACCTAACCATACCTTCTTGAAAGAAGAAGACATCATGGTAGAGAATCCTGGAGTCTGGAATACAGATCTAGAAAGAAAAAAAAAACTCCAGTATCAGGTCCCAAAGGCACAAAAGACAAAAATAGAAATTAAAAAAACCTTGCGGGAGGAAAAGCCTGAAGAAGAAAACAAACAAAACAAAGAAAACAAGGCAAGAGCCAAAGCAAAAAGAGAGGGGACCCAACATTTTGCACACAAAATGTAGGGATGGATATGCAGGGCATAACACTTTCTTTAGCCTTTATAATAATATCATTGTTTTTTTGTTGAATTCTAACCTCATGCTTTAGCTTTTCATTTTCTTCTCTTAGTTCACCAATAATCTGTATTCTCTCAATGAGTTCCACATTTATTCTATTTGCTTCTTGACTCATAAGGATAATCTAATTTGTGAGATCATGGTGATGCTCAGTATGTCTTTGAATTTCCATTTCCTTTTCCTGTAATTTCTCTAAAATCTTTCTTCTATCATCAATAGCAAGTGTTCTTTCTATTTTAGCTTGTTTGGTAGTACTCATCACATCAATCATTCTTACCATCTGGGTCTCTTGACCAATTTGTAGCATCTTTATTTTCTCTGTCAGATGTAGGTTGATCACCTTTAGATTTGTGATGTTC
Source organism: Thuja plicata (assembly GCA_018584345.1). Classification (NCBI taxonomy): domain Eukaryota; kingdom Viridiplantae; phylum Streptophyta; class Pinopsida; order Cupressales; family Cupressaceae; genus Thuja; species Thuja plicata. Next base: position 377,804 of record MU224350.1, on the reverse strand, counting down.
TCTTCTAATGTATCTGATACATTACTTGTATTTGATCTTGAAGATTTAAAGAAGTCTGGAATCTCTTCTTCTTGATAGTCTATTTCATTGTTCCTGGTAGCCATACCTTTTCTTTCATCCAATAGCTCTCTCATCTTCATTCATGCTTATTTATACTGTTCATAGAACATCTGTATCTCAAGCTTTTTGTTCTCAATATTCTTATCAAGTTTGTACTTCTCCATTGTAAGATATTTTCTCTTAAGCCTTTAAGATTTTCAAGAAGATACTTGGTTCTGATACAATTATTGGAATTAAGGGGAAGTAGTACTAAGAGGGGAGGGGTGAATCAGTACCTCTAAAAATTTTAGCACGTTACACAATTTATCATTAGTAATCATTCAATTCTAATTTACCAACCATTGTTGTTATTCTTTCTTATGCACCTAATATTTGTTCACAATCTTTAATATTTTTCAATCATTCATAGAAACATTAATGAAATTGACAAATACATAACACAAGATATGGTATCGCAAAAAACTCCTATTAGGAAGTAAAAACTATGGTGGGGATGGCACCCATAAAACTTCACTATATGCAGAAAGGAAGGGAGCTGGTTAAGGCTTACAATTTGATCACTTCTAATGATCTACCCTATTAAGAGTATTAAAGTAGAGACCTGTTAAGATATACTCTATTAAGAGCTTTAGCAACACTATTTTAAGTGTGCACTCAGTAATGAGATTTACAATAGGATGGTTAAGCCCACCTTTCTTGAAAGGATTTCATTAGTGTACTTCACTTGTTAGAATGAGTACAAATGTTGACCTGACTATATGCAATCTACCATTGCTGATTTATAGATCCATTAAAGCCTTTACAATAATAATATCACCTTAAGTGATTTATGAATACCTTTTCTCTGTTTGTCGGTAGCCTCTGTTCTGTTCTTGAAAATTGATTTGATTTTGTTTGTGTTCTTGTGCATGAATTCTCTGTCTGGTCTTTAGTTGCTCTTCATGGCTACTATCTTCATTGAACAACAACTTCTCAATGGATTGAGAACCTATTTATACAAGTATTGACCTATCTTGGAATTCATGATTTACAATGTTAGCTCTCAGATCCAAGGTTTACAACTTGACCTTGATCTTTAGTTTGCATGTTTTTAAAATAATAAAACTAGTTAAAACAATAACAATTATGTTTCTTCCTCCACACATAATGGATTTAAAAGAAAATAAAGAATTTATAAATACAACTTCAATGATTTATCTGACGTGGAAAGTCAGATCCAATTTTTGTGGGATGTAATTGGCTGTTGGTTCTTGGTTGTTAGTTTGAACTTGCAGTCTGTCAGCATTCCTTGAATGAACCATTTGTCAGGTTCCCTGTATCTGTTTGTATTGTCGAGTAGCACTGTTGTTACTCGTCGTGTATTGTTTATCTTTTTTTCATTAGGTAACACTTAACAATGTTTGTCGGGTAACATTGGCATTGGATAGTGATGTGCCCTATCTGTCAGTATAGAGTAAACCGATGGTGCAGATCATGTTTTTCTCTAAGAATACTAATGGAAAAATATAATGCCTTTAAACTTCTGAAGAGCCAATGGTTATACATTGTGATAATACAAGCATAGTGAATATGTCAAAGAATCTTGTTATGCATTCAAAGACTAAACACATTTCAATCAAATATTACTTCTTAAGAGACAAGGTTACAGAAAAGGAAGTCAAATTGGAGTACATCAGTACAAAGGTGAAAATAGAAGATATATTTACAAAACCTTTGTCAAAAGATGTGTTTGAGTATCTCAGAGGTATTCTTGGGAAGAGAACCCCTTCTTGTGAGAAATAAATGATGAATAAATGAATAAGCCTAGTAGCTATCAGAGCTATATCATTCCCTGGACTTTATGCTTGGACCCACTCTTCAAGGGGAGTGATTGAAGGAACACAAAAGAAAATGTTTGGGTGATCAAGCACCTAGTCATTGAAGGTATGGAGATTTGAAAAAGATACATCAGAGAAGGATATGAGTTATGACACCATTTTCCATTGATGTCAAAGGGGGAGAGATACAAGTGAAAAATCTGTATTGTTTTAGGGAGATCTATGAAGAAGATATTGAGAGGATTGTATTAAGGACATTCTTGGGTTGATGTATTTTCACATATGTTGATATCAATGAAAAAGGGGGAGGTCATTGGAATTTTTTCTATTAGAGGTGTTGACATTCATGTTTTGTCATTGATGTCAACATGTGTTTTAGCAAAAGTTTCAAATAGACTGGTTATCACTGGTACAAGAAAGACTGATAGAAGTGTATGAATAGTGTAGGGAATCCAGAGCATGTGAGCATAGAGATGTATAGGGTAAAAGCACAATACTCTATCACCCTTTTACAAAGGAAAAGGTTAACATTGCCAAAACTATAAAACTTCAAGGGCATAAAAGTCACATTTCTGTTGAGAATTTGAAGATGATGTAAACTGAAGAAATGTGTGAAATAAGATGAATTATATGCCTATAATTGTTTTTTGAAAAATTGAACCAAAATTAATATGTTTTTTGAAATTTTTAGGTCTATTTTTTATTTCCTGAAAAATAGAATAAATCAAGGAGTTTACTTTCCGCCAAATCATTATAAGTAAAACATTGTTTTTTCCTCTAATTTTAGAATATGTTTTAGATGACATGTATAGCTAGTGCAAAAAAAAGAAAGAAGTGTTTTTGATCTATAGTTTTCCCGTTATAAGTTTTCAAAGTCAAACTTACCTGAAATCAATAGTTTTTGTCTCCTGCCACTTTTCCCCTATCAAAACTATACCAAAAACCAAAGAAATTACATATTATTGAAGAGGACTCTCTTGTCTAGTGTTTTCTATGATTTTAATTTTTTCTGAATTGATTTATCATTTTTCGTATTTTCTGAATCAATGACTGTTTGACTGTTAAAATACCCACTTTCAATATTTTTTACTTAAAATAGACTGTCTAATTAAAATACTATAAAATCTACATGAGGATATTCTTGACTCTGATCTCTACAAAAGGGTATTTTTTTATTTTTAAAAAAATATCATTAAAAAGACTAGGAGTTATTGAAACATCACTTTTTCTGAAATAATTTTATTTCTATGGTTATTGGACTCAAAGTGGTATAAAACATACATTTAATAGACATTTCCAATTGGAAAAGTTAAAGAACTTATCTAGCTTAGCTAGAATGAATCTAGCTAGACTATATGTTTGACCAAAATTATTTTTTAGTTAGAAATACTAAAATTCAGCTGTGTTGATAAGTTAGCCTAAAAGGTGATAGATTATTGTGCTTTTAACCTATACAAAGATGAGCAGAGATCTTATATCTAAGGTCAATTGGCTTGATAGTACCCTTGGAATAAGTTACAGTTGTTTTGGTGAAGACTAGATACAAAGCAGTGACAGAGGAGTATGACAGAGTTGGTCTTTATATTTTTGGGATAACATGGATGCAAGAACATGTTATGATATGAGAGCTTGAGGCCTGGTAGAGTACATGTTGAAGAATATTATCTATGATTCTTGGGTCACTGAGCTCCTGGTTATGTCAGTTGAAGCATGTGATCATGCGAATATCTATTCATGGGTGACTACAGCGATGTAAAGTGTTTAAAGGAAAACAAGCATGGATTATGGATCTTGGGGTATAATTGATGATTTATACTTTATTTTTACTTTTTTAAGGTACCGTGTGTATCTTAGAAAGGGTTTATGTAATTTTTTATGCATTGGAGGAGTCCTAAATGGCCGACCTAATTGCTCATTGTAAACTTGTATAAATGAGAGTTGTTTCTTGATGAGAGCGTGTTGTGGTATGAAGTAGAAGTTGTGAGATTGTCTACTCGATGTAGAGAAGAGGTAGTAATTTTGATGAGCTTCATTGGAACTATTTAGGCAAAGAAAATTTCTTACAATTGGTTCATTGGTTTTTATATACATCTTTATCTGTACTTTGGATAGTGAGTGCAGAAGGTGGATTTAACCTTATCATTTGGGCAATGAACCTCTTATTTCTCTTGATTCCTAACATGGTTTATCCTTTAACTTAGGTTGTGTAATGTATGTAATAATTAGCTCCTAACAGGGCTAAATATCCTAACATGGATACAATACTTTAGTGCATTATTTGCGGGTTCTAATTCCCACAGAGTTTTTTTTTTCCCATAACAAGGTTTGCTCGACAACATTTGCTTGTGTTATGGTGTTGTATTTGAATTTTTATGATTTAAATTGAATAATTGGTTTATAAGATAGAAAATTTTATATTTGGTACACAACTAATTCACCCCACCCCCCTCTCAGTTGTGCTGGTGGACTATTATTGCTAATAATAGATTCATTCTAATGGCTAACTACATACCTTCAAATGTGGATAATTATTATATTTTATGTAGATGGGTCTTTTGTTTCATCACTTGAACAAGTAATCCCATTTTCTTTACCAAACACTAAGAACAAATAAATTATATATCTCCTTCTCAAAATCATGGAGGAGTGTTATATCGATACTTTTAAATGCATCCTCCACATTTTTCTGAGAACAATGGAGATGCATGAAAACATCTATAAATCAAACAAAAAAGAAAAGAACATAAATGAACAATAGATTTTATTTTAAATCTAAAACTTCTCTAGGGCTCTCAATAGTCTAGTGCCCAATCTTGGGCTACAGAGTAAAAGTAAAGCCATGAAAGAGATCCTATGAATAGATAAAATTTAACCGGTCAATTTTGAATATATTAATGCTTAACATTAACAAGCCCACTCATATTATCATAAAGTTATACTTCAAAAATCAATTTCATACAATGAAAATCATTTTTATCTGCATAAATAAATTTAACTCTCCTTGAGAGAGACCCATGAACCAATAACACACCCACAAGAAAATTGCAGAGACAAAGTCAACCATCTTTAATGTATTGAATTCATATGATTTAAAGTATACAAAGCTAGAGACAACTTTATGACATTAGCATTTATAATTGCAAAAACTAGTTAACACGGCTCATGAGATTATACTATCTTAGAATTACATTCATGTTCACCAACTTGAAACTAAACACTACCTAGTTACAAGATAAAGAGAATTTTCAGAACCAGAATGCCCTTTTTTTATGGCATTGGAATTCCTTTTCTATTTAAAAAATGCAACAAGATTTAGGTCACTAACAAATATTTTATTCTATCTTCATTAATCTTTCTACTTGGTCTTTAGGTCACTAACAAAGATTTTATTCTATCTTCATTAATCTTTCTACTTGGTAGTCTGAATATCTACAAGTAGTGTTTTAGGGCTAGTTTGGAACACACTCATACCCGTGATCCATGCCCCTATGACATTGTGTGAATTTGGCTGGAGGGAGAGAGAAAGTGTAGGATTCTTACCATCTCCCCTCTTAGATGAGAACCAGGAGAATAGTTCCCAGGACAAACTAGGCATACACAAACCCACACCACCAAGTCTTGGAACCATTCCCCAATCTATATCTCAGACCTGAGGGAGAAACTAAATGGTAGCCTTAATGGACAAAACTCATGATAAACCTTAGAAAAATCTCATAGTTTCACAATAAGCACTGACTATGGGCCCATTAGGTTAAGCAATCACTACAATGATCTTTGGCATTTAAGAAATCCCTACAACAATAAAGTGAAATATCAACCCATGATCCTTATATACTTCTTGCACCAAGGCCTTCCCCAGTCTAAACCTCATGCAATTGAGAATGCCACCCGTGACAATTCTCATTGTTAACATCATGAACAAACATAAAGTCATCTAAAAAAAGGGAATATCTAGAAAGAGTGCACATAATCTTATCTGTAGTAAGCTATTTAAATAACATTCCTCCATGTTTCAAATCAACTTCCATAACTGGCTAATTCATGAAATATTTATGTTGAAGTTCATAGATGTGAAATCCTTTCAAAATGACATTCTTGGTTATCACAAAATCTCGTAAAAGGAATGACGGAAAGGTGAAATGATTCTCTGATCTGCACCATATTTTAGGAGTAAACACAACATCATTCAGATGTCACTTCTGATATGAAACCTATAGTAAATAAGTATTGAATTTTATATCATGGAAATCCTTCCTTACATGACAACACACATGGAAACTAGTGACTGGATCGACCTATATTCAACCACATAACACTCAACATGGGCCTGAATTGTACACACTCCCTTCAACATTTCCTAGGACAAGTGTCACCACCGCACAACTGCAATCCAAAGGAACTGTCTTAAAAAAATTTCACAAAGCTACGACATGATTTTCTTCATTGCATCTTTGCAACCCATCTACCTTAACTGTAGTTTAAACCTATGAAACTGCTATTGATTCCCAAATCAACATATTGGAAAATTCTAAGAGATGTTAATCTCTATGATCAAATTTCTAAAAGAATTGGCCAACTAACGAGAATCACCAATATGTGGTTCACTCCCTTTCATGTCGGGCTTTGCAGAACCTAGGCAGGTGCACCTATTCTCCAACTATGTGCTTTTCTTGAAGATTTTTATAGCAGATTGATTTCTTGCCCTTTTATCTGTAATCTATCAAGATGGCATAAAGTGATTAACTATATTTGATAATATGATTCTTCTTCTACTTTGAATGATTCTAACTTTCTTTCTAATGTTTCCTTCTATATAGCTATATATCAATTCCTTTTCTACCGATTTCCTCTACTTCCGATTTTACTTTGTTTCTGCAATCTTCTATTGATTCACTTCTATATGTGATTCTACTTTTATGCTATATATCTGATCCTACTAATAGTAATAATTGATTTTGTTTCAAATTTATATCTTTCATCAGTAAGACCAGTCTCTTATCCTTATTGGGTACATATTCATCCCTCCTCAAACCCTCATGTACAACTTTGTGAGATGGTATTTTATCCTTTAAATAAACTATCAACCATTCAATCCTATCAATACAAAATGATCAAGTACAAAATACACCAATTAGTCTAATTGATTTTAATTTTTCTTTAGAAAACCAACATAAGGACAATACTTCACAAATGTTTCTTGATATTCAAATTAGCGTGAAGGACAAATAACCCCTTTATACAAGGTTTTAAAATGACAATTAATTCTTTGAATTAATAATCACAAATGACCAATTCCACAATAAAATAATTCCACACCACAATTTCAAAGAAAGAAACTAGATCTTTATATTAATATTCAAAGTATAAGAATTTTTCAAGACCATTACATCCCTTGGTAAAATATAACAAATTTTAATTATCAACATAAAATTGAAAGATATAAAATAATTGATTATTTTATACTATGGTCACAATAATGATGTAGCACTCTTCTCTTTATAAAATAATTCATGCCGCCTGAATTTGATATTTTCTCTTCAAGAATAATTACTTACCCTAATCGGCTCATCTTTGCCAAATAGTTCAATCTTCAAATTAGCATAGAATTCTGTCTTGTGGAAATATTTTTAAAATATTACTTTTGAAGAGTATTACTATTTTCATCTTACTAATACAATTCTTAATTAGCATAAATAGTTTCTCCTTCACAAAATAATTCCCCCATATATGAAGATTCCCCCTCCTGAGAAACAAACTTCCTTTTACCTATGCGTGAAAATATTTCACTCATCCCCATCCTTCTTCCTTCAAAATAGCTGCACACTGTCATTTGTTTCACGGAATTGAATGGGAATTGGCATTTTCAAATTCCCAAAATGTTCAATTCCATGTTTGGTTCCAAAATTAAAAATTGGAATAGGGTTATGCGAATTCTAATTTTGGGTCATTTTGAGCATTCCACAATTCCTTCTCAGACCTGGAATTGGAATTGAAAGTATTATTTTGGGAAGGAAAA
>MU224350.1:333823-357861 GCA_018584345.1 Thuja plicata | reverse complement strand
GGAACTCTTGCTCTGATACCACTTGATGAAGGGTGCTCCCCTTAATACCACAAACACATAACAGAAACAGAGAAGCAACAACAATTTGCAAGAACAGAAAATGGACTTCTTATTATCTCCACAAATGTGGGATTACTAACTTTCAGAATTATAATATGCAAAGCCACATGGGCATTCTCCTTACAATATCCTGTATGACAAAGCCTCAAATTATTACCCAGATCTACCCAGAACTGTCCCGAACTCCTAAGACAACACTACGGGCCTTCTTTATATAAGCAATTTCCATCGCCTGAGAAGGTTCCAGAAATTTAGCCCTTAGGGCCGACCAAACGTAGAATTATTTTATTTTTTCATTTTAGTACATCAAAGTTGGCTCAAAATAACTTTTGAAACCCGAAAAATTTTTTTGAAGGAAAATTATTTTCTGCTATTTCAGGTGGCCCAACTTCCAGAGACCATAAGTCATCACGAGTTGACCAGATTGACTATTATAACCCCATTTCAAAAATGCCACGAAGCGCTCTACAACACCTAAACTAAAAAAGCTTCATTCAACCCAAGTTTCAACCTCATCCGGGGCCTCTAAAGCCTTCAAAACTAAGCTCGAAGTTTCTGTACCCTATTTTTAATACTGAAAATTTTCAATATCTTCAAAACTAGACCTGATCTAGCCATGAAACTTTATTGGTAGGCTGATATGACTGAGATGAACCTCCACATGCAAAATCAAAATATTATGAGATCGCATGACCAACTTACTAAAAATAGCAAGTTTCCATAAATAGCAGCTCTGTACAAGGTAGCCCTTATTGAAAAGAAAACAGAAATATTTTTCGGTGATGCAAGATTGCCCTTACACCCAGGATGCTCCTGCATCAATCTTTTAGGGAAAATTGATATGCTTCCTCAATGCTTTCCATCTTGACCAAACTGAGCTCATCTTGTATGGAACTTCTCAATCCATTCAGATATCTTGCCACTCTTTCCACTTTATCTTCAACATGTCCAGATCTGATGTCCAATCTGGAGAATTCCTCATTGTAGTCTTTTACAGATCTATCTTTCTGCTTCAAACTTTGCATTCTCCTAATCAAGTTAATCTGATAATCACAAGGTAGAAACTTGCCTTTCATTTTCTTTACCATCTTATCCCATACCTTGATTTTGTCTTTACCTTTCTTCTTTCGATCCAATTGCAGATGTTCCCACCATAAGGATGCATGACCTTTCAACTTTGTTCTTGCAATCTTCACCTTCTTATCCTCTGATACATTCTCATATTCAAAATACTTTTCCATCTTAGTTATCCAGTCAATCAATTCATTAGAATCCAATTTTCCGCTATGCTCAGGAGGATTAAACTGAGGTGTGGATTTCAAACTTGTCAAAGCTCGCAGGAATCTCTCCTCTTCCTGATCCATCATAGGTGGAGGTGTAGCTTCACCTTGAATCTCTTCCAATTCATCATCACTAACATATTCAAGATGTCTTCCTCTATGTTGCGCTATCTCAACAAATTTCCAATCTAGTAGCCATCTATCTAGAAATATTAGCTAGACCTAGATTTGCATTTCCTCTCCCATGAACCATCTTGAATCCCTATGCAATTTTAGGTCAGATCACAATCTGTTATCCCACAATAATATCACCAACTAGGGTTAGGGTTTACAAGAAGGAACTTAGATCTCACCAATGCTCTCATACCACCTGACACAAAGTAGAATGGCAGGAAGGGCCAAGGGCTCTCCCAACTACCAAACTAGTTTTCAAGACAATGCGAAAACAACAACACAGTGGGAGAAGAAACAATAGAGATCCCTTTTCATTAATTGATCAAACTCAATACTTGTCTGGTTGTAAGGCCTTCCCAGTTTGGGCCATATACATTCAATGAATTAAAAATTGATTTTCATACATGTGAGGTCACAAACCTACCTTCCAAATATTTCAATAGTTAATCTTTTATTACAATCTGATATCAAAATCCTACTTCTAAAACTACCTCCTAAACTAAGAACATAGAAACAAATATATACAAGAGTTTGTTGATGGGGTTTTGCTGACCGGGTCTGCCAACAGTCATAAGTTGTCACTGGGTTCCAGGAATACCAACCAACTCCGCCTGCAAAGGTTATCCGGGTGAAACAAATTCCCTGGGCCTTCAAGCACCTGGGTGTCGGGTCACGACGATGCAGGGCTCAGTTTGGAGAGGTGACTATTTTCAAGGGGGATAGCTGGTTTCTTCAACTCAAAACCTCCGAAGATTCAATATAGTAAGGTTTCCCCTAGCATTCTATACTTAGCAAATAAAATGAAAAAGATCCTGCAGGGTTAGAAGCATTTCATCTAACTATAGTCATGCTGAAATGTCTGGAACATCAATAATACTCTGATAGACTACACTAAATACCGAAGAAATACATAACCATCAGCTAGTATTTTATCGGTAGCGGGAGTAAAGAAGTCGTTAATCTACTTTAACATATCAGAGTAGAAGACATAAAGAACATTAAAACATGAAATACCATTAACTCAGAAGTAGGTATGGCAACAACATCATTACCAAGAATTCTTCCTTCTTTATTAATATTCCTTCCAGCAAGCACTGGTGCGTGACACAATGGTGACTCCAGGGGAGCATCTAACTATTGAGAATAGAACAATGGAACATTGAGCTCTGCAATTTGAAAAAGAGAAATCACTTTGCTATTGCTATGGGCAAAAAAATCATCAATTTCGCCGACCCTTGGAAATGGGACATTTTGGCTATTTATACAACTCTCTTCTAACCCTAACCCTATTTACATCAAGTTTTAATAAAATACAATATCTGGGGGCCGGTACTACCTGCGCCACCCTACAAAAGACCTGGAGATGGAATAGGTCTGCCATGTCAGAGGAATAAGACAAGAATATACAGCAGAAGAATCAGCCTCAAGAAGAGAGCCAGAGAGGAGAAAGAAGAAAGTAGGTCCCCCGGGGACCGTGGCTACATGCCTCATAAATGGGAAATGCAGTGCCCTATCTCCAATGTGCCCGGTGTACCTCTGAGCTACACCTTGAGAAGACCACCCTGTTAGAAGACCAACTACCGAGCCGACGCCCCTTAATGTGGCCAACTACCCTTTGACAGCCTTTATTAACCGCTTCTGAAAGTGACGGGTCGACCTCGGAGACCGGGACACAGATCACTTTTAAAAGAATACAAAATCTTGGACCCAGGACTCTGGGATCCGGGAACTTGCATCCCTAAAAGGAATAAAGAATACTCAATGTGAGTTTTCCCCGGCCTCCAGAGAAAGCTCAAGGTTCCTTATTGTCGTTGAAGGCCTGGAGTAGGTGGAAAATGTCATCTTCATCTATATCTTTAAGGCTAGCCCTTCTGTGCTTGGCCACTTCAACTTGTTCCCCGAGGTCCGGAACATTTTCTTTGAATTCATCTGCCATTCTTGCAATGTCATGACCCTTAAGTATCATGCTGGTTATTTTTTCCATCTGGGCCCCATCTATCCCCTCCAGGGATTGATACCGGGATTTCATTATTTCATCAAAACTCCCCAAAACTGAATCTTTGGGGGGTATATGTATCTGTGCTAAGGGGATCAACCTCAGAAGCCTTTATTACAAAATACTTGTATAAATTAGAAGAATATTTTATAGTATTTATCTTTTCTTGCAAGGACTCTACTAGTTGCTTGGTTACCTCCAATGTGAGGTCAAGTCTGGAGTGCTGAGTTCTTACAAAATCAAATGACTCTTCACCCAGAATTTTGGACTCAGAAATCATGTCTTCTCCCAAGGTAAGGAGCTCTTTGAGCTCCACCTTCCACGCTTGGCAAGAAATGCAGGTGTTTCCTATCTGCAGGGCAACCCATTTGTCCACTGATTGGGCTTTCTTTTTCATTACTCGCAGGGAATCTATGTCACTCTACGGTAGTTCTTCTGATGTGGAGGTCTCCGGAGGAGCGACATTGATGGGTCAGGCCAACTTAGTAAGCAATCCCATAAGGTTTGCATTCTTTTCTTTTTCGGCTTTGAGCCTCTGGGCCTCTTTCTCATATCGGGCTTCCACTACCCTTGCTGCCTCCTTTAGCAAGTCTACCTCGCCTTGCTTTCCCCTTTTGCCTAGGAAAACCTTTGTAACATTGTAATCTGTGGGGTTCGCGGTTGCTTCATCGGCGTCTAGGGGAGGTGTTGCCACAATGGCAATTGTTTCTCCGCCCGGCCCAGTTCGAAGAGTGTGAACTTTCCGGGCTTTCTTTGCCTTTGGTGGGGCCTGAACTTGGGCCATCATTTCGGCCAGGGAGAGAGGAATCACCAGAGCAGACTGAGCCTTTCTCTTCCTTCTTTCTACCAGCCACTAAGGTGGGTGAGGTGGCCTTCTGCCAGATTTTTTTCTCCTAATTCTTTCCCAGTATCTTGTGGCTGTTGCTCCTCAACAACGTGGACCTCATCCATTCCTCTCCCTGCCTCAACTTCTTCCACAGAAACATTCTCTTCAATCTCCATCTCCTCAGCCTGGTCTAGTATGTCAATCGCTAGGCCTGGACTCTGGTAGGCTTCCTCAGGGATTTATCCTTCAAGCTTCTCCTCTTGTTTTTCTTCTTCTTCTGCCGGGGTTTCCTTCTCAGTGGGTACCTCCTTTGGCAATAGAGGAGGTGTTGGGCCAAGAATTAGAGTTTGGGCCGCCATGATCACCTACCCAAAGATCACTCCCGGGAGTGGCCCTTGGAACTTGGCAGCTGGGGTTACGGTTATTCCCGAAGGTCTGGTTCCCCTAGTGGATGCCATTTGTTCACTTGGTTTCTGTTGGTCCACTCCCGGACCCTGCATTGCTTGAGCCCCAGAGATAATCTCCGGTTCTGGCTCCTTTCCTTCTGCCTACTGCTCTTGCCCTTGTGTAGGTTCTTGCTCAATGTCTTCTTTCTCTGTAGCCCCTTGTTTTTCCCCTGGAACTTCTTCCCCTGCTTTTGTATCGTCCCCCTGCAAGTTACCAAACTCATCGGCCGCAAATACATCAAATTCCTCTTCTGGAGGGGGACTGGCCGGGACCTCTACGGGCTCTATTTCTTTCTCCGACTCTGGGGAACTGGAAGAAAGGATCTCTACTTCTTGGGGGAGGGATGCCTCCAGCGTTGGTTCTGCCTTGGGCTATTTGATGTGCTTCCTCTTCCTCTAGGTACCCAGAGGAGGTCCCGCATCTCTTATTGCCCCTGCTTCCAGCGGATCCACCCCCGTCGCCTTGACCATTAGGGCTGCCAATGATGGGGAGGAAGGAGGACGAAGTGGCCTGGTCATAAGTGGTGGGGTGGCCAGCTTCATTATTAACTTCTCCCTCATTTGTTGGGAGGCCGCCACCGACTATTTTATTTGTTCCGTAATGGGGACTTCTTGCGCAGAAGGGGTTGTAACTATTCTTTTTCCCTTATCTGCCCCCTATGAAGAAGTCCTGGCCCCCGGGGTCAATCTTGGTACAGGTGGAGTTAACTTTGGCACCGGCTGGGCTGCTCGGCGGGTACTCCCAGGGCACACCTTCTTGAAGTAGGCGTGGCTTCACTCTACTACCTCTCGGGTGAAGTCTTCGATCTTGGGCCTTTCCCGGGTGCCCCAGTTCACTGGTGGAAGGGCCCTTTTATTGATCCCCTTTTCCTTGTACTGGGGATCGATGGTGGGGGCAGTGTCTGAGAAGTCTGCCGAGAATTTATGGAGCTTCAAATTATGCATCATGCCGGCCGTCATTTGGATATAGTGTCAGCTCTGCACATCCACATCATCCTGGGAGTCTGCTAATAAGTCTTCCATATGTATGCGATGGGGCTCCGAAGCCTGGGGCATTGCCGCTGCAATTTTGCCATGCGGATCAAAAAATTTCCACGCTAGATAAAATTCTTGTAAGTTATAACTTTTCAGCTCATTATCTGCCTCCTTTGCGGCGGCCAGACTGCAGGTGTAGTTCCCACAGGTGATTGGGAATGGGACGTTGGGGACCTTCTTAAGGGAAAAGAAGGCGTGCACCTCCATTATTTGCCGGCAGTATTCCAACAGCACGATCTTATCCCCACAATGCCTGGGCAACAAGTAGGGTTTCCTAGAGAAGCTGGCGACCCTAATGTATGTATGTTGCTGGAAATAAATATATTAATATCCATAACTATGGACAAACTTCATCGCCTCAGTGGATAGGCGATATCCGGCATCCCGAGTGGGTGTAAGTAAATGGTAGTAAACGAATGCATCATTTACCTGATAGAAACTGGGGAAGCTGGCCTCCCATTAAACCTGTGGGAAATGGTCCCACGGTGCTTTTTGTCCTGGGCCAATCCTGAGTACGCCATTAGTGAGTAGGCCATGAGAATGGGGCCTCTACTGCGCTAGGGCCCAGAAAATGTAGGAAGACATATAGAACTTCTTCTTCTGGTTCAATTGCCAGAACTGGGAGTCGACGTGGTTAGAAATTATTGTTTCCCAGTCGAAGTATCCTCCCTTGGTACTGATGCCAAGGAGGAAATAGTACATCCATTTGAAAAACTCTTCGGCGGAGGGTTTCCTGAAGACCCGAGCCAATGCTATCATCCCCATCTAGACGCTCTCTTTGAATTTAGAGTGGGGAATCTCTATCTTCATTCTCTTTGGGTCCCTCTTTGGGACCTTGAGCCAATGGGTATTCATGTATACCCGGGCAGCATCCTCCAGTTGTGTGAACTGGGTCAAGGCATCCGTCCTTGTGACCACTGAGGCTTTGTCAAACTATGGGATCCCCAGGCTTTTTTGGAACGTGACCGGATCAAGGGACACCATAGGAGTGGGGTATCCCGTAGGTTCTACAGCCGCGAGCATAACAGCCCAGACAGAAGAGTTGTAGTTATTTGCCAATGTCAGGATAAGCTCCAGAGATTGCACAGAGCACAGGAAGAAAGCTTCCCAGAGGATTCTGGAGTTCCCAAAATTAATTGCGAATAGATCTCCAGCCTGTCATTGGATGTGCATTATCTTCACCAAGGCCTGCATCTCCGACCATGTTTCAACATTAGTGTTGGTTATCAGCTTTACCTTGGACTCAATCTTTGAGCCCATGATGACATTATTCTGTATAAATTTCATGGTGAGGGGCATCTTTTTCGGGGCTTTCTCCATCTTTGACTTTGTTGCTGCCCTAGTTTCTATTGCGGTTGGTAGTTCTGGGCTTCCGGGTGGAGATGATGTAAACGCTTCAGACATGTTTGAAATATGAACTTTGGGAACCTACAAGGAAAAGCGACCATCAGAATATATTCATCAAGATAATTATTCTGGGGTCCAGAGATCCTACCACCGTGATGTTTTCTTTCCTAAAAATTTATTTTTGTAAAAAGATAACCAAAAAGCAAAATATATCGTAAACTTAAGATATTATCAAACATCCGGGTCTAGGGAATTTTATCACACTTGGCAAGGACACAGGATGGAAGAGGGTAGGAGACCCAAAACCCATAGAAATGACCATTGGTGAGGACGTGTAAAAAGCCAAGTCACCGAGCTCACGTGGGTGCCACATGTGTTGGTACTAAATAGAAGTGATAGCGATGACGGCGGAGCCAACTGTCCGAACGCACGAAAAGTGGAAGCCACTTGGCTAAGATTAATTGTGCACATGGAAAATAAATGAGGCTCTGACAGGCTTCATGGAGGAGAGAGAAAACCACCAGTTTGAAACTGGCTGAGAGCCGAGTTTCAAACAGGTGGTTTTCTGCCCCGAAGTGAGTTCGGAGGCAGAAAAATAGAAACAGGGGTGACTCGACTAGCTTGTCAAGCCACCTTGAAGGATATACATGGAGCTGAGAGATATATACAAGGAAACAAAGAGATATACAGAGACTATATTACAACTATATACATATATACATGAATATACAACACGGGACGACGCCCGCGGGAAAACCAGATGAGGCAAAAACATATATATAGCTGTCTATAAAGTTTACAGACAGACCACTTCTGCATAGAGGGAAGACAACCCTCTGGCAGAGCCGACCCACCAATGGGTGGCAAAAACCAGAAACAGGGAACCAGATGAAACAGAGAAACAAGATGAGACAAGACAAGCAAAAACCAAACAAAAACCAAAGAAAAGCCAGAGAGCGGAAGCAAAACAAAGAGGAGGGAAAGCGCAAATACCAACCTGAGAACGCAGAAGACAGAGGAAAAAGGAGGATTTACTTTAGGAGATCTGCAACAGCTCGAGTTATCTGATGGTCAGAGTCACCACCATGAAGCACTCGTATTTGTATGAGAATGACTTAAAATGTTAAGCACTGATTACCACAAACTCTCTGCAAATGCTCTATTAATCACTTTAAAATCACTCTCTAATTTTTCTCTAAGTGCTTGGAACTTTTAATCGCGGTAAATATGAAAGTGGCAGATAAGTCCTATTTATACCCGCTGTAAAAGGTAATCCTCCTCCTTCCGGAAATCTCAGATCAGGCAAAACTTCTAGACTCTGGGCCTAGGGATTCCTCGCGATGATAATCTTAAGAACATCATGGCAAAGAATCCCAGAGTTTGGAATCCGGCTCTCACCAAAGGACGACCTCCAGGACCGGAGTCCCAGAGGAGAAAACCAAACAAACAAAATAGCACGCCGGGGAAGAAGACCCCGGAGAAAGAAAAAAAAAAAGATAGAAAGATAAGGCAAAGCCACAAGAAGAAAGAAAACAAAAGCAAAAAAGGGGGACCCAATATTTTGCACACAAAATGTAGGGACGGGGATGTAGGGCATAACAAATGGCGACTATCTAGGACAAATTCCTTTGCGCATTTGAGAACTATAGAATCTCTGGTTAGCAAAACTGGAACTAGCCGCTCCTGTGGCGTCTAACAGACAAAGAGCAACATATCTGAGAGAATCCAACCATATGAGAATTAGTCTGTAGCCCTTCATCAGTGGTGCCGTGTGTGCTTTGGAAGGAAATCAAGCCGATGACCTCTAGGAGGAATAGAGAAGAGGTACTAATCACATCAAACCAGTCATCCATTCACTCGCTTCCCCCGGAGACCAGAGTTTTACCCCGCTTTTCCTCTTGTTATTTTATTTGTTTCCAGATGGGTAAGGTGGTACTTCTTTCACCATTAAGCTTAAGCTTAGATAATTTTAATGGCAGTACTTCTTTCACCTATCCACCTATATTTGGATGTTTGAAGAGAGGATAAAGCTCCAGACCTGGAAAGAATTCTTTAAAGTTTCAGACCTAGGTCGACCAATCAATACAGCCGATCTACGCTCAGTGTGTCAGATTACTTGTTCCTTATATTATTTGTGTTCACTGATTGCCAGACTCCCGGAGACAACACCCAATGGAGATTTTTTAAAATGTGCCATAACCCGTAAAACAACCCTGAAGATCTGGCTGACTCCACCATGCTAAAGATAGATTCTAAAGTTCACCACGTCGTAGACATCGCACCGGAGGCCAGAGTTATGCGAAGCATTCCAATCCCTACAAGACAGAACAAAACACCAGGACCAAAAGAACACCGAAAATGAAAGCAAAAGTGACAAAAGGGACTATCCTGGAGGACAGTCGACAAGGCTATTTACAAGGCAGGGCACCTCGCAACAAGACATCTAGAAGAGATATTTATAAGCGGAAGGCTTTACATATAATACAAATTTGGACAAACTTACCCTACTCAAAGTAGTGTTTGAGAAACTATCCATTAATAGGCAATGCGACAGGTTCCCCAGTCAGAGTGTTAAGGCGGTAAGTATTTGCCCCACAAATTTCTGAGATGAGGTATGATCCGAGCTAGAGCCGTTGGAACTTGGTATGTTTTCCTTTCTTCTCCCAGGCCTTGTCCCACAATAGGACCAGATCCAAGATCTGAAAAGCCTTATATTGGGCTCTCCTGTCAAACCATCTTTTTACCACTGCTTGATGACGCACGAAATGTTCAAGGGCTGCGTCTCGCTGTTCCTCCATTCGCACCATATTCAAGAGCCGAACCTCCATGATGTTGTCCCTGTTGTTAAATTCTTGCATAAACTATAAAATTGGGATCTGTAAGTTGACTAGGAATACAGGGTTCTGACCATAAACCAGATGGAATGGGGATGTTCCCAGGGCAGCCTTAATACGAATGCGATCTGCCCAGAGGGCAAATTTCAACTTTTGGTGTCAATCCCAGGGATTCTGTTGTAACAAATGTTTGATCACTTTAAGTAGATTTTTGTTTGTGGATTCAGCAACGCCATTTCCCTAGGGATAATAGTTGCTGGAGAACTTCAGTGTGATCTTCCGATTGTAGGTCCATTCAAGTAGCCATGCCAAAGAAAATGCCAGACCATTGTCACATACTAAAGCAAAGGGCATTCCAAACCTTGTGACAATATTTTCTTCCAAGAATTTGATAACTACGTCTGCCGTGTTGTTTTTGCAAGGTATAGCTTCAGACCACCAAGTGCAGTAATCAGTAGCAGTAAGGATGTATCGGTGGTTGGTAGATGAGTTGGGGTTGATTTCTCCAATGAAGTCGAATGCCCATTGGGCAAATGGCCTGGCCTCATAGACTGGTTGTAGAGGCATGGCTGGGTTATGCTCACGATGCACTATGGTTTGGCAAGTATGGCATTTCCTAACATGAGTGTAAACATCTTTGAAGATATAGGGCCAATAGTATCTGGCCTGAAGGATCTAATGGGAAGTGGCATCGGCTGAGCCATGCCCAGTTTCAAACTATCCATGGAATTCATCAATTACTCTTACAGCCTGGTTTCTATCAATGCACTGGAGGTACACTCCCTCATAGTTTCTGCGGTAAAGCGTAGAATTTTTTATCATAAAGTGGGAACTTTTCATCCGTAGGGCACAAAATTTGTGGGGAGGTAACCCCTCAGGGCATTTATTATTTAGCAACAAGTATACCAAATCGGTATACCACAGATCTTAGGTAATGGACTCCACCGTGTAAGTCTGGCATTCTATACGGGGAGTCTCTTCTGCCATCGCTTGACTTAGTCCCTGGCCTTAGACTATCTTCATGGGCTGCATCTCTAAGTCATATTCCTGGAGGATGGCCATCCATTTCCCCCATCTCTCACTCAATTTGCTCTACATCAGCAGAGACTTGACAGCCTGGTCCGGGATGATAGCGTGTACTTTGCTCCGGAGAATATAATGCTGAAATTTCTTCACGACGCGAACCAGAGAGAAGGCCTATTTTTCTAGTGGTGAGTACCGAACTTTGGAATTTTTGAAGGGGGAACTCATGAAAGCTATTGGTTTTTCCTCTCCTTCAACCTTTTGGGTCAACACTGCCGTAGCAGAATGCGGCGAAGCAAATGAATAAATGTAAAATGGAAGGGAATAGTCTGGAATAGTTAGAATAGGTACCTCCGTTATTATTTGTTTGATCTAGGTGAATACCCACTTTTCTTCAGGACTCCACTCAATCTTGGTATCCTTCTTCATCATCTCATTGAGTGGTTTAACTATTTCTACAAACCCCGTGATGAATCATCGCACGAAGTTGATTTTGTCAAAGAAGGATCGCATCTCTTTCTTGCTCCCAGGCATTTGTAAATTTAGCAATGCTTTGACTCTATCAGGGTCTATGGATATACCCTTCTCAGAGACAATATGCCGAAGCAACTTCCCCTCGGTGACCCCGAATATGCACTTCTTGGGGTTGAGGGATATTCCATACCGACGATATCTCTCACAGATCTGAGCGAGGTGGGCGGGATGATCACGCCTATCCTAGGAAAAGATGGTCAAATCATCCATGTAGATGATTATGCATTGGTTCACAAGGCCCTCGAATGCGATGTACATGGCCTTCTAAAATGTAGCCCCCGCATTGATCAAACCAAACGACATTCTCCTATACGCAAACGTTCTCCACTTGGTGGTAAATGTTGTTTTCTCTCTGTATTCATACTTAACCATGACATGGTTGTATCCCAAATATCCATCTAAGAAGGACATCATCTGGGATCCATTCACTATTTGCAACACCTCATCCAACGAAGGAAGAGGGTGATTATCTTTTTTAGATGCCTTGTTCAAGTTTTGGAAATCCACACAAAGGCAGATCTCACCATTTTTCTTCCTGACAGGGACCAGGTTGGCAACCCACATAGTGTGCCAGATTGGAAAGATTATCCGAGCCGACAACAATTTCTCTACCTCTTGGCGAATCAGGGGCTCTATCAGGGGGTTGACTGGTCTTTTCTTTTGCCGAAAGGGCTTAGCGTCAGGCTTCAGGGGAATGGTATGGGTCATGATGGATGTATCATATGTCTTTAAATCTTCATAACCCCAGGCAATTACATCGATGTACTCTCAGAGAACCGTGAGAATCTTCTCCTTTTCCTCAGGGGAGCAGGAGATACCGATGTGGATGATCTTCTCTTCACCAGGCTGGCCGATGTTAATCTTCTCAAACTTCCCTCCCTCAGGGGAGGATGACACCTTCTCATGGGCCTGAGGGTCTGAGTCAAAGATTCACTCTAATGCAACCATCCCCTTTGGGATGGTGTTAGTGGGAAAGTCCATGATCCCATCATCTTCATTGTCCTGACCAGTATCGTCATGGTCTCGTTCCTCCACTATTTGATCTTCAAAGACACCCACATTTTCTATGAAGGCTAGGATATGTTGATCATCTTCAAAAACCTAAAAGTGGGTGACATTATCTGGGATGGAGGGGGTGGGGACCATCTCAACTGAAAATCTCTGGAGTCGTGAGCCAGCCATCAGCTCAAGTGTGCTGGCAGAAACGGCGAGGGCATCGGGGACATAGTTTCATCGCCGAGGAATGAGGTCAATGCCAAAGGCATCAAAATCTTTGATAAGGGTCCAAGCCCGGTTGCGGTATGCTGCCAGCCTTTTGTCATGACATGTGTATTGCCTCCGGACTTGTTTAACAGTCAACTCTGAATCACCCAGAGCCCGGAGGTGGGTAATACCTTTCCTTAATGCAAATAAGAGTCCAAGGACCAAATCCTCGTACTCCGTGAGATTGTTTGTACAGTTAAACTGCAGCCTGTAGGACGTGAGGAAGGATTTCCCTTGCGGGTTGATTAATTCTACCCCAGCCCCATAGCCTTGTTTGGATCGGGACCCATCGAACTTAAGGGTCCATAAGTCATTGTTCATGATTTGGGGCTGGGGCAGAGTAGCCTTCTTTGGATTATTGCTGGGAGACTTAGGGATTCCTCCCAGAACTACCGGCATGAGTATAGAATTTACCTCCGGAGGTGTTTGGAATTGGGATTTCCAGGGAGGTGGCACCTGTTGGTTATATTTCCTATTTTTTCTATTTCTCCTAGTTCCTTGTCCTTCTCTCTGAGTTCTACGGTGTTCAAATTCAGCTATCTCTCTTTCATTTTGGCCTTACCCATGTCATGTTTTTAGGTTTTCAAGTCTAAACGTTGCCAAATTGCAAAAACCCTGAAAACCCTAGTCATATCCAAGTGTTAAATGATGAATTTAACACCCTAGGTCATGTCTTATGTTTCAGTGTTACTTATCCATTCACTTAAGGCATGTGTTTTAATTTAAATCACCTTGTCACAATACGCCAGCCGAATATTCCATTTGTCTTCCCGACTTAGTGTTTTTCTTATGTCACGTAGTCTCATTCTAAATCAAAATATTCCTTCAGTGTTCTAAGACTTAGCGATTTCTTTCATGTCAGGTAGTCGCGGAATAGCTATGTTATAATGCTTTATAAAGGAGGGACCCACTGCTTAGTCGGGTGATCACGAAAGATTTCTCACAGTTATGAAAATGTCTTCAGACTTCGTGATTGCTTCATGTCACGTTATCACCAAATCATCCAAAGCTCACAGTTAAGTCAGGCCTTTAGTCGCATGGTCTCAAAATGGAGCAGTGGTTAAGAAATACTAACTCAGACTACATGAATAACCGTCTATGGTTTGCAGTAATGCTCAGTCAAGATGTCGCTAGAAGGATAGAATGGATTCAGCGGCTTCGAGACCAAGGTGCTTTCCCTTCAGTCGCAAAGTCTGAGAGGGACTTAAGGGTATGTAAGGAACATATAGCGATTAAGTGCCAGCTGTCAGATGAAAGAATCAGAAGATCCAACGATGGTCGCAGAGTCTGAAAAAAAAAGTGTCCTATTGAAAAGTCCTCCCAACTAGGCGACGAGCTGTAAATGAGAGGTCATCGTGCATTCGCGATCTGCTTATGTCTAGTTGTGTTTTGTGCGCGATTGAGCGGGTTCAATGTTTTGAAAGTATAAATCGCATAGTCGTGATATCTTATGCAAAGTCAAGTTATAAGTTCACGAGTCAACGACGAGTAAAAAAGTGTACATCGCGCAGTCACTGTAAAGTTATGTTGTTTATCAAATGCTCTGTGACCGGGTGACAAAAGAATCATTCAAAGCCTCGCTCACCCGCTAACGCTTTGAAGCGATCAGAAAATAACTTGCGAGGATGCGATGAGTTAAAAAAGGAAACACTTCACTCAGTCGCCAGTCAATAAGGATAAAAGGAAAATAGCTCACAAGTGGGAGACTAAGGAAAAAATGAAGCAGTTGCGCACTCGCAGTCAGTGACAGAATAGGATTTTTCAGCTTGCGAGTAGGCGACTGAGCAAAGATTAGATGCAATCGCTCATCCACGCATAGGATGAAATCTGGAGTACTAAGTGGTGTGACTGAGCGACCAGGGAGATAACTATGAAGGTAAAGCATAACAGTTAGTCGCAAGGTCTCTAAAAGAAAGGTGAGTTAGTCTTAAACACCACGCGACTATGATTTCAGTTGTGTCGCCTGATCGCCAGATTGTAACTTGGGTCAGCTAAAGGTATGAAACTGCATTGTCACCAAGTCTTGAGATGGAACCATGGTTTGAGACAAATGTCTGTGACAAAGAGACTTGGTACAGTCGTGTGGTCACCTAATTACAAAATCTAAAAAATGGTGGCAGTTTGTTGATGTGATAGAGTAAATCTCTCGATAACCAATCACAGACTTTAATTTGGATTACTAAGAAAAAAGAGTAGCTGAGATGTGAGACAAACAAAGAATTAGAATGTGACATGTTAGCTCTCTTAAATTTTATATGATTTCTCCGAGGATTCATTTTTGAAAATTTGATTTCCTGTCAACTTCGTGCAACTACGGCTAGGTTTTCTGTTCAAATTCACAGTATGTCAAATTAATGGCAGAACTGATGTTTCCAAATTATGAGATGCGTAATCTAAATGATGGCTATAAGGAGTTGATGGTGCATTCATTCTCGTTCACCATGCTTTCAATTCTCAGATCCCAAGTTGCTAAGTTTTCAGAGAAAAAGTAATATTCTGTTCAGTTGCAGTGTATCCAAAGTTGATTAGAGAGTTCTAAATTGCAGAGAAGTTGTGCACAGAATGGTCATCTGCTCTCTGTGGTAGATTTGTTTCAATATCAGTAAGAGAAAAGGAGATTCAGGGTGTTGTAGATATGAGTGGAGCTATGAGTGTCACTTCAACAAGTGGTGGGAGTGGAGAGGAACAGAAAGGAAAAGCTAGTTTCTCTTATGAGTTTCTATGTCTCCTACCTGGTTCAAAATAGAATAAGAAGGCCGATGCTAATGTTCTCAAAGATGAGTACAAGAACATTCAAGATGTTGTGACCCCAGGCACAACAGGTTACTCTCTTTTCACCTATTTCAATAAAAAATTTGATAAGCCCATACCAGTGTCAAACCCCTGGACATGTGGTCTTGCTAGGTTACTTGTTCCTGATGTCTTCTTAGATGTAGACCTATTTCTAGACCTAGAAAATCATTATGATGCCCTAACAAAGACCATCAAAAGGGATGATGGCATAGCCCTGCTAATTTTAAATAGAAACTCATTCATGCAAGCCTTTGGTTTATTTAGTACCATGTCTACTAAAATTGACATGAAAAGGTAGGAGAAGAGGTATAGTTCCAAGCCTGGTATTGCAAAAGGCTTATTGCAGAAGCATATGTTAAAAGAGTTGAAAAATTACCTAGGTCCTATGGTTGAGCCCTATCCATATTATTATAAGTACCTGCACTTCTATATTAAGTACAATGCTTATGCCCTATGTAGAGTGCTAGGGATAGATGGACATGCAGAAAGGATCAATGCTGGCATCTTAATGATGGTACTAGACTTGCAAGAGGTGCATTCAAGCACCAGCTATGATTACATACAACATATAATTGACAAAATGCATGAGGGTTTTGTTGCAACCCAAAAGAGACTAAAGAATCCCAAGGAGGAGGAGACAAAATTTTTGCATTATTCAGTCTTAATGCACCTTCTCTTATATTTCAATTTTGTAATCATGAATGTGCATAATTTATCATCTCAGAGATTCTATCAATCAGCACCAAATCCTATCTAGTTTTGGGTTAGGGTTTGGAATTATACTTCTAGGGATTGTGATTATTGTGCCTTCTAAAATTGGATTGTGTATCCAATTGTGTAGAGTTTGGGGACAAGAAGGACTAGAGTCCCATTGAAGATCATACAACTGCTCAGGCCCTATGAGTATTTAGACAATTGGCCTGGAAATCATAACTGGGGTGATTTCTTCTTGGAGGAGAATTTCACCATCATCAGAGTATATAGGTGCATTCACCCACCTCATATATTACCATATCATGTGCCTGCAAGAGTAGCTGCTATGGAATTCATTTGGCAGCTAATGTTAATAGATAATGAGCACTTTGCACCGCATAAAAAAGGGACCATAACCCCTAGACAATTCAAAATTTCCAACTTTACAATTGGCAAGAATGCCATAGATGAAGTGGGTCAGTGGTTAGATAAGTACAGAATGGGGGTAGCCCCTTATAGGTACATTGACCTAGAGGGCTTCATGGCAGGGATTAGGAAGTTGTATACTCCTACCACCCCTAATACCAATGTTCACTGTGAATGTATAGAAGAAGATTCAACAAGAAACATCTTGGATGAAGATGACATTCATATGAGAAGACTGAGAATCCAAGAGTTGCTAAAGCTGGAGACACAAATAAAAAGAAATGGGTTGTCTTTTGGAGGGTTTTACCCTGACCTCTCATATTTTGATAAAATTAAAGCCATGATAGATAATTACTATGTGTTTGTAGAGCAATTGGATATAGTCCTGGACAAGAAAGGTGCTCAGTCACCTGAGCACTCAGAGTCAGAATATGAGAGTGGTGATGATAGTGATTATGCACGTCCTCCTATGAATCCTCCACCACAACAAGCATCAGAGCAAGAAATGGCTGAGATCCCACAGTTAGAGGGAGAAAAATGACACATTATAGATCTCACAGTTGCCACCTAGCCAGATGATATAGAGGAGCTTGCTGCAAAAAGGCAAAAGTTGGAATTAGGACAGCCTTCAGTAGAAGGACAGAGCAAGAAAAAGGATAAGGCAAGGGCCTTAGTACCTAGGACTAGGTTATATGATCATAACTTGAGAAAAGAAATCAGGGAAGGCAAGAAGCAGTGGCCTGATCAAGAAGATAAAGTTGAGATTCCACTCAGGGCCTGTGTTGATGAAAGATTGCTTAATCAACAAAAATTCCTAGATGATGACAATTTTATAAAAATAGAGGAGTTCAAAGACTTCCTTAGATGCCACAAAGCAAAGCAAATAAGGTCCCAATTAACTGTGGATGGAAAAGAAATAATTACAAATGAAGCCCTAGTGGCCTTGCAGAATTATGATCCTAAGAGTGAGGACGTTTCCCCAGAGGATGCTAGGAAGATGGTACTAGGAAGTGGGATATTATTGGCTGAAGGATGGGATTTAGCATCTACATTCATTATAGATCAAATCATAAAGTAGCTGGATCTTAAAATGGCCAGTGAAGTCCAGGTAGGAGAGATGATAAAAGGATTTGGGTATAGCCCAAAATATTAGGCCTTTGCAATGTGGAGTTTAAGCCCTAAAGACCAGAAGCCCCAATTAGTGAACATTCAAGAGAATATAGTGGGGAATCAGATGGTGTGGTCAGTACAAAATACAGGGGACTTAGAAATCTCTCAAATTATGACACACTGGGCTCAACTCAATGAGTATAAGACAAAAGAGTTGTCTGAAAGGTATACTACTCTGCTGGAAGAAACAAGTGCACTGTCTAAAGACAGAGACATGTGCCACATACAACTATACCAGAGGGATCAAATGATCAAGACATTGACAGATGAATTGGAGTTAAAGCTTGAGGTAGTTTATGTGCCTACACAACCACCACCACTATAGATTAAAGATAAGCCTAAGTCAGAAGAGGCTGTGGAACAAAAGGTGGATGAAGAAAAAGGAAATGCAATAGCTTTGAAGGCATTGAAAGGCATACTGCAACATAGAATTGAGATTCTAAAGGACAAAGCTGATGTTTTAGTTAACACATATAATAAGTTGCCAGCATTGCATACTGAGGTAATGAGGTACCTTGTAACTCTGAACCCTTACTTCACAAAGTGGTCTGCTAGGGCAAACTTATTTGAGAAATTGTCATCTCTATAGGCCATCAGACCAGATTTTCCTCCAATAGTCACAAAGGTTGAAGATGAGATCAAAAGAGTAAAAATTTCTCTCTCATTCTTCAAAGGAAAATTGAACCAGATAGAGGTAAAATTAAGCCTCTTTTCAAGTGATTTCAATAGGTTTATTCCTTCTTTAAGAGGAGAAGATGACCAAGTAAAGGCTGTAGATGCCTGGAAAAATGAGTTTGACACCAAGATGACTAGTGAAGAGGCATTTCTCTTAGGAACTAAGGTTGATATAGAGGGATTTAATAAGATATTAGATGAAGCTTTTAAAGCAGAGACAGATATCAACAAGTTCCTACTTGATGTCAAGAACATCACTGATGTAAGATGGGATAGGCAAAAGGTGCAGGTACAAAGTACTCAAGACTTCAAGTGGCTATCACACGATCAAGTAAAGGCATGGGAAGTCATGACCACACCAAAGAAAAAGAATCCTGTCGTAGAGGAAGAAATTTTGGACGATGAGTAAGGTGAACACTTGGCACTGCACTGTTCAAAGACAAGATGGACAGTTATTATAAAAGGAGAATGTAGGTGAGCAGGTGAGCACAACTATCCAGACTCAACATAAACACTACCAGCTACCATCTACAAATCTAATTGCAGTCGCCAAATCAAGAGAAGAAAAAGAAATATCTGTTTATACCTTTTTGACTCAGTCCTTTCACCGCTTCTTCTCTCTCTTTCTTTTGTCTCTCTTGTAACTTTAGGGTTAGGTTTTTGTGACCATCCAAAGCTTGTTGCATCCTTAAGGGATTCCAAGATGGTCATAAACCTATATATAGAGAAAGAGTTGTAATAGTTAAGGGTCTTTGATATCGGAACATTTTGGAAAGGAGATAATATATCACAGAATTCAGATATTCTAGTTTCTGTCTATCTTTTGAAGCTGTGTAATCTTTCATGTATGGAAAGCTAGATCATATAAATAATATACGGTGCAATTTTACTCTCCTCTATTGCTATCTCTTTTTTCTTTGTGTATGCTTTTCTATGCTAAATTTACAAGGTATTTTATAGCATTCTGGTTATAAGGTAACCATTTGATTACTTGCAAGTTTTTTTTAAGGAAAGGACTAAGTTTTGTAAGTAATTTTAAGGAGCATACTGCTTTGATTAAGGATTTGATACAATAGTTTTGAGATGACAGGGTAGTTTGTAAGGCAATTTACCTGAATTGCTTGTAAGCTGTAAGGCAGTTTGCTGTGTTTTGTTTTTATGATATCTTCGCTTATTTTGACTCTATAGCCCAAAGGATAGGCACTGGTTTAGAAAACAGTCTGATAATCCATCTTTGTCTGAGTTATTCCAAGTTATAAAAACCAATTCAATCAAACATACTTTGTTACTAAGAACAAACAAACTGAACTTGTTAAGGACCTTTGTCAGCAGGACTGTGTCCATATTATTGAATCCTTGAAGAGTGAATCCATTAGGTTATCCCTCCTATAAAGAAAAGGAAGAAGGATGAGAATCCTTGTATCACTGGTTATTGTTATGCTTATAACTATGGTTTGTATGGTTATATCTTGCATCTGGTTATGCTTGGTTATTTGCAAGGTAATTCATAAGTTGATTCAATAAAGATACATAGAAAATCAGTGTCCACATCAACAAATACTGTGTAGACAGCAATCTTAAGAGGCAAAACCTGCCTGAGTATATGTCGAACTCAAAAATGAAGAAGGACCTTATCCATTCCTTAGCAATTAGGCTTTTCTTGTCTCTGAATCAGTATTAGAAGGCATGGTGTTCAAATAGTCATTTCAAGCACTGTGATTCATATAAGAAAAATCCCTAACAAATTGGCGACTCTACTGGGGAAAGTTGTTTAAAAGACCAGTTTTTAAAGTTCCTCTGCTGGGGCATATTCATAAATATTCAAAAATTTCTGGTGTGTTAAGATCTAAATTTTACAAAATTCCATTTGTTGTTGTCATATTAGCCCTTGATAGTTATTCATTCATCCCAATTTATTGGGCGGTGACTCTAAAAGGAAATCTCTGAGATTAGTGCAAAAGTAATAAATGTCTTACAGAATGAATGCTAGGTCAAAAATAAGAATTGACCCAGAAAGGGTATTGAATGAAGGAATCCCATCGACCTCAGGAGTTGGAACCTCTTGGAGAAAGAAGAGAAATCAAGTTGATATGGATGAAACTCCTTTAAAAGGTGAAGAAACAAATATTATAAATGATGGTGATACTGTTCAGCACTCTCATGATGGAAACACTTCAGATTATGAGGAGGCTACTGAAAGAGTATTGGATACTCCCACAGTTACTTCTACTTCAAATGAAAGAGGAGAGATTACTACACCTAGTTTAGATTTAGAAGATGACCCTTCTGACATCCTAGACAATGAAGAAAAGTTTATTTTGAAGAAGCTTTCCCTAGTTCAACAGATGAAAAAGGAAAGAGAAATAAGAAAGAGAAAGAATGATCATAAGGTTCTTAATAACAATAGAAAAAGACTTCCTAAACACCAAACTACGAAAGAAACAGAGAAGTCTCAGAAAAGTAAAGAAGTACCATTCACCCATAAAGATTCTATTTTGCAAATAAATAAGGGTAAACAAAAGATGGGTGAACACAGAGATCAAGAGCCTAGATTTCAGAAGCCTATGGTTGAACAAATGTCCAAATTAGAAATTGATTTGGAAAAAATGAGAATTGAAAAAGAAACCATGGAAAAAATGTTGGAAAAAGCCCAGATGGAAGCTGCTACAATTGAAATGAAGAAAAAGATTGATTTTTTACAATCTTCAAAATATTCTTTTTCTGGACCAGAGAATAATACATCTTCTAGAGGAAAAGCTACTATGGCTAAAGAAGATGATGGTTTTCAGAGAAAACCACTACATAATGAGAGGTACAAATAGTTTGATTTTGTTGGTATCCCTGGATACCCTAATTCCTTTCCTAAAGATGTTGGTGATATAGGAGAAAAGCTCCCAAAGTTTTCTGGTAATAATATGATCTCTTGTGAGGCACACTTGAGAAAATTCATTGACTTTGTTGATGATTTGAATATCACCCATGAAGATGTACTAATGAAACTATTTGTTTAGTCCCTTGTTGAAGATGCAAGAGAATGGTTTAGAAGCCTAGCTAATGGCTTTGTTGTTTCCATGGATGAGTTGATTGAGTTATTTAAAGATCAGTATGGAGATAAGACAAATAAGGACTTTTTTATTGAATGAATTCAATAACATCAAGAAAAATTACAATGAAGAGGTTACAGAATTTAACACAAGATTTCAAAGAGCTATGCATAAATTATTTCAGAAGATAAAGCTAGATGAAGAAGTTTGTCTGGCAACTTATTTAAATGCTTATGATTCTAAAATGGGATATGCTCTGAGAGATAAAAACCCTAGGATTCTTACAAGATAGCAGTCAATATTGACATGAACAGAAGGGTATCTGGTAAGTTGAATAGGAGAGATGATCCCAGGTTTAGTAAGAGAAATCTGAAAGAACCAGAGTATAAGGAATATAGACCTCCTCAAAAAAATAAACCTCTTTACAACAATAATTACAATCCTTAGAATAGAATGCAAAATCACCCATATGGAACTTAGTTCAAGGATGGAAAGCTTGTTGGTGCACCTAAGAAAGAAAGAACAGATAATAAGACTCCAGACCCTCTTCATACTAATTCAGTCTATTTTTGTAATGAGCAGACTTGGTGTGAAGCTTGTGATGCCCCTCATAATCTTGATTTTTGTGTTATTTCCTTGGATCTAAAAGCAAATGAGGAACAATAAAATGATGAAGGGGAACAGTGTGATCATAGTATGACTAAAACTTATTCATGCCATGATACTGATTCAAACAATGAAGAGGAAAATCATGATTCCTATGTTTCACAGAGAAGGGTTGAGAATCATCATCAATAGGTCTTATCTGACAGTGAAGTGGATGAAACTGATGATAATATTAGATGCTATGCTCAAAATAGCCAAGAAGTTCCACTCATAAGAAAAGCTTCAGATGAAGAAAAGGCTAGAATCACTGCTAAGTTAGTGAACAAAGCTAGAAGCAATTACCATTTAAGAAATAGGATGGTAGGTGGAGCTAGTAGCCAGCCCTCGGGTGTTTTCATAAAGGACAATAAACCAGGCCCTCAGTATGTTCAGAAGAAAGAAGAACCTAGAGAAAATGTGAATAAACATAAGGTCAATGTCATCACAAAATTTGTAGAGCCAAATGCTATACAAGATGAAAAGGGTCAAGAAAAAATTGTTCCTGTTCAAAAAACTGAAACTAAAAGGTTGAAAGAACCATTTCAAAAGAGACACAATGAAGATAATGAAGATATCATTGATAAGTCAAAACATTTAGATTTTTTTTATACTCCGGTTGACATGGGTCAATGTTTGTCTCAAATGACAGTTAAGGTACCATTTCTAGAAATGATGAGGATAAAGGAACATAAGGAAAAGGTGATGTCATTATTAAACAGTGTACCTATAATAAAAGTTCAAAACCCAGTAGATGGATCTGAGATACCACCTGTCAAGGGAAATGAGGATGAGATGCTAACATCTGAGATTCCCCAAATATTCCTGAATGCAAATTCTTCTCCAAAGGTGGTGGACCCATTTTTTATTTCATTAATAATCAATGATAAGATGCTCAAGAATTGTATGATTGATTCAGGAGCTTCTAATACAGTTATGCCAGTTGAGATCATGAAGGCAATGGGGATACAAGTTGATACACCTCATGGCAGGTGTAGAGCTATGGATTCCAGAGAAGTCCCTGTAATTGGCACTATTGAAGCCATGCCTTATAGACTGGCTCTTTGCCCTGATGTAGTCATGACAATGAATGTTCTTGTGGTTGATATACCACCTCATTATGGCATGTTATTATCAAGAAAATGGAGTGCTTCAATGGGAGGAAGTATACAAAATGATTTATCATATGCTACTTTCAATATTGCTGGAGAGAATGTCAGTGTTTTGAGAGAGAACCGAACTCCCCACATGATAGAAAAATATGAGGATACTCATGTGAACTGTTACATTGACATAGACATGGAAAATTTCAGAATGCAAAAAGAAGAACTTTGTTGTCAAGATCAAGGAGTTGATTCTTTGAGTAAGGAATTAATCTTACAAGATGATGGGATATGGAAAATGTACTTTGAGGGTGCTTGCTCTAGAGAAGGATCAGGAGCAAGAGTATTATTGATATCCCCATTAGGTACAACTTTTAAATACTCATTTTTGCTAGCTTTTCAGTGTACTAACAATACTGCAGAGTATGAGGCCTTATTTTTAGGACTTGAAATTGCTATCAAACATGGTATAAAATGTTTGAGGGTTTATGGTGACTCTGAGTTAGTAGTAGCACAAGTCAGATCCAAATATGCTGTGAAAAATGACAGATTGAAAATGTACAAACATGCTATTTGGGATCAGCTTGAGATGTTTGATGCTTTTAATATAACTTGGTTGGAAAGGTCAAAGAATATTATGGCTGATTTTCTAGCAAATGTTGCTTTGAAAAATG
>MU224350.1:298736-323206 GCA_018584345.1 Thuja plicata | reverse complement strand
GGATGTCAATGATACTGGCTATCCTGGGGTCCTGGATAAGATGTATCTGGATGTTCTTCAATTCCCCCACCATTTTTACAGTAGTCTTATCCAGCTGGATTACTGCACCATTAGATGGGGTGGGGTGAAATCTGAGCTTCTGACAAATAGACAAGGGCATGATGTTACCTGAAGCTCCAGAATCTACTAGGCAATTATGTATGTTTTTACCGTGGATATTCAGGCCTAGTAGGAAGGGAGGATCTTCATTGTTTCTGCGGAAGATAGCCACATTAGCATCTTCAAACAAGACAGTCTTGGGCGGGTGGCTAACGGCTTCTGGGTTCCCTAAGAGCTTCAGAAGAGACTTCTTCTGCTTGGGATAGTTTAGAAAAACCTCCATCAAGGTCATGGAGGTAGTGGTTTGCTCTAACGCCTTTGTAATATCGAATCTTCCCCCTAGGAATTGGGAATTCTCCTCAATGAGATCTTTTGCTTGGTTAGAGCTAGGACCTTTTGGGGGAACGGGTCAGTTAGTCATATTATTCTGAGGAGGAGGAGTGTCTTTGGAAGGGGGTGTAGGTATGTAAGTTGTTCCTTTACCAATCTAACTCTGAGTATTATATGGAGTCCATGGGTTAGTAAAGGTGTTGGCCTCAAAGGGCGGGATAGGTTCATCAAAGAATCCCTGTAGTTCAGATTCTTCTTCATCCTCCTCGGAAGTTCTGAAGAAGATGGTATCAAAGGTGAAGGCACTATGAGTTGGCTCTTGGACAGGGGGTTCCAGAGGGGTGGTATCATTCGACTGCTACCTGTCCACCTGGGAGATCATGATGACTTTCTCTAAAGTGGTACAATTCACTTCATTGTGTGAACCCGTATCGTGTAGTCTACACCAGTTAGTCATGGGCTAGAAGTCTATGACCGGTGTAAAATGTGATGGTCCAGCACCGTTTTGGTTGGAATTTTGGTTCGGAGGCAGGCCCTCGGTGTTCGAGTTATTATTCCATTGTTGTTGATTGGGCCTAGACCCATTGTTGAAGTTTCTTCCTCCGACATTGTTGTTTCGTTGGCCAGAGAAAATATATCCCCTCTGGGAATTTGAATTCTAGGATGCATAGGACCCCGCCTTCAGTTGGCCCATGTCCATAGTCAGAGTGGACAACATTCGCCAGAGGGATTCGACCTTGGCGGTCAACTGAGTGTTTGTGTCACAATGCGATGGCTGTAATTATTGTGGGCTTCTTGAGAAGGAAGCAGTATTAGCCAGAGTCGAGGGCGGCAATCCTCTAGCCACGGATGACTGGAAGAAGGGCACTCTGGGTGATTGTGTCTGAGTCTATTGTGTCTACTGAGGTTGGTTCCAAGGGAAGACTTCTAGGCCCGACACCGTGTGGGACTGCGTTGGGTAAACGTATCGTGCATGTTGGTCTACCAGGGGTGGTGGAGGATTCATCGCCGTTACTGGGGCACCTATTGCTAGATTGGGGTTGTATCCCTCGACATATGCAGTTCCACTAGGGATCATGTTGAAAGGCGTGCTCTGCCCAATCCCGCCTGGGGATTTGTTGAGACCACAGGATAGTTCTAGGGCTAGGTTGTAGACTTTTTCCAAGGTATCCCGGTCGCCCGCGGTGGTTGTTCTCCAAAGGAGAGTGGTGACGAAAGGGTCCATCATGTTGAGGTAGGTCTGTATGGTTACCTCTGGGGATGGAATGAAGGGGCCCATGCACCGCTTCAGGGTGCACTGGAACCTATGGTTGAATGCTGCAAGAGGTTCATTGGGTTCCTTCCTAATGGAGATGAACTGGCTATAGGACTAGGCTGGGTCCACATGCACGCGAAAGGCAGCCAGAGAGGCATCCTCCATGTCCTCCCAACTATTTATGGAATTGGCAGGAAGGTTAAGGTACCAGTTCAGCTCACCTTGCCCTAAAGACAAGGGAAACATCCGGGTCACAACATCCTCATGTTGGATCCGATGTCGGTTCATGGAATCTTTGTATGTCTGTAAGTGTTCTTCCATAGTTCGTGAGCCTAAGTGCTCATATCTTAGGCAGATCTTCTCTGGGTGGGAGGGTAAGTCATTGATTGCACCTGAAAAAGTTCCCATTGGGGACCCGGTGTTTCTGAAATACGTAGCCATTGGAGGAACTATATGTTGGGTAGTTTGGGCACTGGTTCCTAGAATTATCTGAGGAGTTTGGGTATTCGAATGAATGGTAGATCCCCAAACAATAGTGGCTGGTATGATTTTTGAGGTCTATTTCTTTCGAGTAGGGGGCTCGAGTTTGACAAACCTTCCAAGATTTGGGGCAGACCTAAGGACTCTTTCAAATTTCGCTGGGGAGAAAGATCCAATTCCGCTGAAGGCTTGTCTCTTAAAACTATAACTTGGGGAATCCTCAGGAGGTGTAAAATCAGAATCTTGGGAAGGGGCTGAGCTCATGCCCTCCTTCTAACGCCAGTTTATATTGACGGGGTTTTGCTGACCGGGTCCGCCAACAGTCATAAGTTGTCACCAGGTTCTGGGGATACCGGCCAACTCCGCCTGCAAAGGTTATCCGGGTGAAATGAATTCCCCAGGCCTTTAAGTACCTGGGTGTCAGGTCATGACGATGCAAGGCTCGGTTGGGAGAAGTGACTGTTTTCAAGGGGGATAGCTGGTTTCTTCAACTCAAAACCTTTGGAGATTCAATATAGTAAGGTTTCCCCTAGCATTCTGTGCTTAGCAAATAAAATGAAAAAGATCCTGCAAGGTTAGAAGCATTTCATCTAACTATAGGCATGCTGAAATGTCTGAAACATCAATAATACTCTAATAAACTACACTAAATACCAAAGAAATACATAACCATCAGCTAGTATTTTATCAGTAGCGAGAGTAAAGAGGTCGTTAATCTACTTTAACATATCAGAGTAGAAGACATAAAGAACATTAAAACATGAAATACCATTAACTTAGAAGCAGAAATGCCAACAACATCATTGCCAAGAATTCTTCCTTCTTTATTAATATTCCTTTCAACAAGCACTAGTGCGTGACACAATGGTGGCTCCAGGGGAGCATCTAACTATTGAGAACAAAACAATGGAGAATTGAGCTCTACAAATTGAAAAATAGAAATCACTTTGCTATTGCTATGGGCAAAAAAAATCATCAATTTCACCGACCCTTGGAAATGGGCCATTTTGGCTACTTATACAACTCTCTTCTAACCCTAACCCTATTTACATCAAGTTTTAATAAAATATAATATCCAGGGGCCGGTACTACCTACGCCACCCTACAAAAGACTTGGATACGGAATAGGTCTACCTTGTTAGAGGAATAAGACAAGAATATACAGTGGAAGAATCAGCCTCGAGAAGAGAGCCAGAGAGGAGAAAGAAGAAAGTAGGTCCCCCGGGGACCGTGGCTACACGCCTCATAAATGGAAAATGTGGTGCCTTGTCTCCAATGTGTCGGGTGTACCTCTGAGTGGCACCTCAAGAAGACCACCCTGTCAGAAGACCAACTGCCGAGCCAACGCCCCTTGATGTGGCCAACTACCCTCTGACAACCTTTATTAACCACTACTGAAAGTGACTGGTCGACCTCGAAGACTGGGACACAGATCACTTTTAAAAGAATACAAAATCTTGGACCTGGGACTCTGGGATCTGGGGACTTGCGTCCCTAAAAAGAATAAATAATACTCAATGTGAGTTTTCCCTAGCCTCCGGAGAAACCTCAAGGTTGCTTATTGTCGTTGAAGGCCTAGAGTAGGTGGAAAATGCCATCTTCATCTATATCTTTAAGGCTAGCCCTTATGTGCTTGGCCAATTCAACTTGTTCCCCGAGGTCCAGAATATTTTCTTTGAATTCATCTACCATTCTCGCAATGTCATGACCCTTAAGTATCATGCTGGTTAGTTTTTCCATCTGGGCCCCATCTATCCCCTCCGGGGATTGATACCAGGATTTCATTATTTCATCAAAACTCTCCAAAACTGAATCTTCAGGGGGTATATGTATATGTGCTAAGGGGATCAGCCCTAGAAGCCTTTATTACAAAAGACTTGTATAAATTAGAAGAATATTTTATAGTATTTATCTTTTCTTGCAAGGACTCTACCAGTTGCTTGGTTACCTCCAATGTGAGGTCAAGTCTGGAGTGATGAGTTCTTACAAAATCAAATGACTCTTCACCCAGAATTTCAGACTCAGAAATCATGTCTTCTCCCAAGGTAAGGAGCTCTTTGAGCTCCACCTTCCATGCTTGGTAATTTTTGACGTCACTCTCCCACTGCTCAATAAGTGCTTCTGCCTGATGAATAACTTGTCGGGCAGTGTATAGATCTTAGAGAGTGGACGCAAAGAAACGCCAGGTGTTTCCTATCTATAGGGTGACCCATTCGTCCACTACTTGGGCTTTTTTTTTCATTACTCATGGGGAATCTATGTCACTCTATGATAGTTCTTCTGATGTGGAGGTCTCCGAAGGAGTGACATTGATGGGTCAGGCTAGCTCAGTAAGCAATCCCATAAGCTTTGCATTCTTTTATTTTTCGGCTTTGAGCCTCTGGGCCTCTTTCTCATATCGGGCTTCCACTGACCTTCCTGCCTCCTTTAGCAAGTCTACCTCACCTTGCTTTCCCCTTTTTCCTAGGGACACCTCTGTAACATTGAAATGTGCGGGGTCCGCGGTCGCTTCATCGGCATCTAGGGGAGGTGTTGCCACAATGGCAACTATTTCTCCGCCTGGCCCAGTTCAAAGAGTGTGAACTATCCCGGCTTTCTTTTCCTTTGGCGGGGCCTAAACTTGGGCCATCATTTTGGCCAGGGAGAGAGGAATCACTGGAGTGGACTAAGCCTTTCTCTTCCTGCTTTCTACAAGCCACTGAGGTGGGAGAGGTGGCCTTCCTGCCAGAGTTTGTTCTCCTGATTCTTTCCCAATATCTTGTGGCTGTTGCTCCTCAACAACGTGGACCTCATCCATTCCTCTCCCTACCTCAATTTCTTCGATAGCAACATTCTCTTCAATCTCTATCTCCTCAGCCTGGTCTGGTATGTCAATCGCTGGGCCTGGACTTTGGTAGGCTTCCTCAGGGATTTCTCCTTCAAGCTGCTCCTCTTGTTGTTGTTCTTCTTCTGCCAGGGTTTCCTCCTCAGTGGGTACCTCCTTTGGCAGTAGAGGAGGTGTTGGGCCAAGATTTAGAGTTTGGGCTACCGTGATCACCTGCCTGAAGATCACTCCTGGGAGTGGCCCTTAGAACTTGGTGGCTGGGGTTACGGTTATTCCCGAAGGTCCGGTTCCCCCAGTGGATGCCATTTTTTCACTTGGTTTTTGTTGGTCCACTCCCGAACCCTACATTGCTTGAGCCCCAGAGATAATCTCTGCTTCTGGCTCCTTTCCTTCTGCCTGCTGCTCTTGCCCTTGTGCAAGTTCTTGCTCAATGTCTTCTTGCTCTGTAGCCCCTTGTTCCACCCCTGGGACTTCTGCCCTTGATTGTGTATCATCCCCCTACAAGTTACCAAACTCATCAGCCACAAATAAATCAAATTCCTCTTCCAGAGGGGGACTGGCTGGGACCTCTGCAGGCTCTGTTTCTTTCTCAGGCTCTAGGGAACTAGAAGAAAGGATCTCTACTTCTCGAGGGAGGGATGCGTCCAGTGTTGGTTCTACCTTGGGCTATTTGATGTGCTTCCTCTTCCTCCGGGTAACCAAAGGAGGTCCCGCATCTCTTATTGCCACTGCTTCCAGTGGATCCACCCCCGTCGCCTTGACCATTAGGGCTGCCAATGACGGGGAGGAAGGAGGATGAAGTGGCCCAGTCATAAGTGGTGGGGTGGCCAGCTTCGTTATTAACTGCTCCCTCATTTGTTGGGAGGCCGCCACCGACTATTTTATTTGTTATGTAATGGGGACTTCTTACGTAGAAGGGGTTGTAACTATTCTTTTTCCCTTATCTGCCCCCTGTGAAGAAGTCCCGGCCCCCAGGGTCAATCTTGGTACCGGTGGAGTTAACTTTGGCACCGGCTGGGCTGCTCGGCGGGTACTCTTGGGGCACACCTTCTTAAAGTAGGTGTGGCTTCGCTCTACTACCTCTCGGGTGAAGTCTTTGATCGTGGGCCCTTCCCGGGCACCCCAGTTCACTGGTGGAAGGGCCCTTTTATCGATCCCCTTTTCCTGTTACTGGGGATCGATGGTGGGGGCAGTGTTTGAGAAGTCTGTCGAGAATTTATAGAGCTTCAATTTATGCATCATGCCGATCATCATTCAGATATAGTGCTAGCTTCACACATCCACATCATCCTGACAGTCTACCCAGAAGTCTTCCATATGTATGTGATGGGGCTCCGAAGCTCGGGGCATTGCCACTGCAATTTTGCCATGCGGATCAAAATTTTTCCGCGCTAGATAAAATTCTTGTAAGTTATAACTTTTCAGCTCATTATCTACCTCCTTTGCGATAGCCAGACTGTAGGGGTAGTTCCCATAGGTGATTGGGAATGGGATGTTGGAGACCTTCTTGAGGGCAAAGAAGGCGTGCACCTCTATTATTTGCCGACAGTATTCCAACAACACGATCTTGTCCCCGCAATGCCAGGGCAACAAGTAGGGTTTCCTGAAGAAGCTAGGGATCGTAATGTATGTATTCTTCTAGAACTAAATATAGTAATATCCATAGCTATAGACCAACTTCATCGCCTTAGTGGATAGGTGGTATCCGGCATCCCGAGTGGGTGTAAGAAAATGGTAGTAAATGAATGCATCGTTTACTTGGCAGAAACTGGGGGAAGAAGGCCTCCCATTGAACCTGTGGGAAATGGTCCCACGGTTCTTTTTATCCTGGTCCAATCTCGAGTATGCCATCAGTGAGTAGACCGTGAGAATGGGGCCTCTGCTATGCTAGGGCCCATAAAATGTAGGAAGACATATAGAACTTCTTCTTCTGGTTCAATTGCCAGAAATGGGAGTCGACATGGTTAGAAATTATTGTCACCCAGTCAAAGTATCCTCCCTTGGTGCCGATGCCAAGGAGGAAATAGTACATCCATTTGGAAAACTCCTGGGTGGAGGGTCGCCCAAAGACCCGGGCGAATTCTATCATCCCCATCTGGATGCTCTCCTTGAATTCAGAGCGGGGAATCTCTATCTTCATTCTCTTTGGGTCCCTCTTTGGGACCTTGAGCCAATGGGTATCCATGTATGCCTGAGTAGCATCCTCTAGTTGTGTGAACTGGGTCAAGGCATCCGTCCTTGTGACCACTGAGGCTTTGTCAAACTGTGGGATCCCCAGGCTTGTTTGGAACATGATGGGATCAAGGGACACCATAGGAGTGGGGTATCCCATAGGTTCTACGGCCGCGAGCATAACGGCCCAGACAGAAGAGTTGCAGTTATTCGCGAGTGTCAGGATAAGCTTCAGAGATTACACGGAGCATGGGAAGCAAGCTGCCCGAAGGATTTCAGAGTTCCTGAAATTAATTGTGAATGGATCTCCAGCCTGTCGCTGGATGTGCATTATCTTCACCAAGGCCTGCATCTCTGACCATTTTATGACATTAGTGTCGGTTATCAGCTTTATCTTGGACTCAATCTTTGAGCCCATGATGACATTATCCTGTATAAATTTCATGGTGAGGGTCATCTTTTCTAGGGATTTCTCCATCTTTGACTTTGTTGCTGCCCTGGTTTCTATTGCGGTTGGTAGTTCCAAACTTCCAGGCGGAGATGATGCGGATGCTTCAGACATGTTTGGAATATGAACTCCAGGAACCTGTAAGGCAAAGTGACCATCAGAATGTATTCATCAAGAAAATTATTCCGGGGTCCAGAGATCGTACCACCGTGATGTTTGCTTTCCTAAAAAGTTAGTTTCGTGAAAAGATAACCAAAAAGCAAAACATATCGTAAACTTAAGATATTATCAAACATCTGGGTCTGGGGAATTTTATCACACTTGGCAAGGACACAGGATGGAAGAGGGTAGGAAACCCAAAACCCAGAGAAATGACCGTTGGTGAGGACATGTAAAA
Source organism: Thuja plicata (assembly GCA_018584345.1). Lineage (NCBI taxonomy): Eukaryota > Viridiplantae > Streptophyta > Pinopsida > Cupressales > Cupressaceae > Thuja > Thuja plicata. Next base: position 315,201 of record MU224350.1, on the reverse strand, counting down.
AGCCAAGTCACCAAGCCCACGTGGGTGCCACGTGCGTTGGCACTAAATAGAAGTGATAGCGATGACGGCGGAGCCAACTGTCCAAACGCGCGAAAAGTGGAAGCCACTTGGCTAAGATTAATTGTGTGCATGGGAAATAAATGAGGCTCTGACAGACTTCATGGAGGAGAGAGAAAACTGCCTGTTTGAAACTGGCTGAGAGCCGAGTTTCAAATAGGTGGTTTTTTGCCGCGAAGCAAGTTCAGAGGCAGAAAAATAGAAACAGGGGTGACTCGACCAGCTTGTCAAGCCACCTGGAAGGATATACATGGAGCCAAGGGATATATACAAGGAAATGAGGAGATATATAGAGACTATATTACAACTATATACATATATACATGAATATACAATGCGAGACGATGCCCACAGGAAATTAGATAAGGCAGAAACATATATATAGCTATCTACAAACTTTATAGATAGACCACTTCTACACAGAGGGTGGACAACCCTCTTGCAGAGCTGACCCACCAACGGGCGGAAAAAACTAGAAACAAGGAACCAGATGAAATAGAGAAACAAGACGAGACAAGACAAGCAAAAACCAAATAAAAACCAAAGAAAAGCCAGAGAGCGGAAGAAAAACAGAGAGGAGGGAAAGTGGAAATACCAAATTGAGAATACAGAAGATGAAGGAAAAAGGAGGATTTACCGCAGGAGCTCTGCAATAGCTTGAGTTATCTGACGGTTAGAGTCACCACCATGAAGCACTCGTATTTTTCTGAGAACGACTGAAAATGTTAAGCACTGATTACCACAAACTCTCTGCAAATTCTCTGTTAATCACTTTAAAATCGCTCTCAAATTTCTCTCTAAGTGCTTGGAAGTTTTAATCATGGTAAATATGAAAGTGACAGATAAGTCCTATTTATACCCATGGTAAAAGGTAATCCTCCTCCTTCCGGCGATCTCAGATCAGGAAAAACTTCCAGACTCCAGGCCTGGGGATTCCTCACGATGATAATCTTAAGAACATCATGGCGAAGAATCCTGGAGTCTAGAATCCGGCTCCCACCAAAGGACGATCTCCGGGACCGGAGTCCCGAAGGCGAAAACCGAATAAAAAAAATAGCACACCGGGGAAGAAGACCCTAGAGAAAGAAAACAAAAGGGATAGAAAGACAAGGCAAAGCCGCAAGCAGAAAGCAAACAAAAGAAAAAAAGGGGGACCCAACATTTTGCACACAAAATGTAGGGACGGGGATGCAGGGCATAACAGAGTCCACCAAAGAGGTCGACACTCAAATTCATAAGTGAGACCCAGATTTAGGTCCACACAAATCCCAAAGAGATACCCCATATTAATTAAGCCATGGAAATTAAATACAGAACTCGACCACCAGATCCAACTCCAAAATAAACAACTCAGGCAAAGGATGACCAAGCAACAGAGTGACTCAGGAAAAGAACACCCCAAGCAACAAAAGACAAACCTGAGTGATAGAAAATGAGCTTGGAACAAGCATGCCCAAGAAACATAAACCCAAGCAACAAAGACCAACCCGGAACAAGCATGACCGAGTGATAGAGCTTGAGCAACATAGTACTTCACCGAGCACCCTCCAAATAAACTAAAGAACAAAAGAAAACATATTTTTGGTTGAGCAAGATTGCCAAGGACCCAAGATGCTCCTACATCACATTTTTATATGAAAAATTTAGGCACTTATTTTGTCTGGTCATATGTTGATTATGCATCAAGATGTTGGGCTTGAAATATGGCCTACTTTAGTAAGTTTCAATATATGAACTTCAAGGTCATTATGGAGACTTAAAACTTTGTATTCAAAAGATATATTATTTATACCTTTTGGAAGCTGAGAGAATTCATATAATCTTACATATATTATGTAGACATAATTTCAAGGTGGATTCACTCATCAGGGACATGTTTTACAAAGGGGATTTACAGGATACTATGGATTTTTTCTTTATAAGGAACTCTAATTTTTTGCCAAAAATTAGGATTCCAACAACCGCGAGGTCAAAGGTCTTTAATAGGTGTTAACCCATCAAATGCATCCATCAATCAATAGGATGCCTGATGTAAATACTTCCTCATGGGCCAAAACTCGGTCCCAAAAAATAAGCTGTAAGGCCATGACAAGGCATCACCATAAAATTTCATTCTTCCTCGCAGGATCGTGGTCAGAAAATGTTTTCCCCACTAACCATGGTGAGGATGATAAAAACCATCTTAGCCATCACAAACATCAACTCACGAGCTCACGGGTTCAACTGACTTCCTTCAAATATCACTGCGAGGATGCGACAAGAAACACTTGTTTACCTTTTTAACATGTTTGTTTTTTTACACGTGGCTCATTATTTCTTCCCCAAAAGATAGAAGTCTTCACTGTGTAATAAAATTTTTAAATACTTTATTATCATCTAAGATCCCACGTATCCTCACAATCACAATCATTAACACCAAAATACCAGCACTCAGTTGCAAAATCAAGACATTTTTTGCAAGAATAACATAACACATGGGGTTGTAACAAATGCCTTAAACAAAACTTAAAGAACATACAAATGTTACCATGGAAGGGGAAAACATCAGGCGTTAAATCAACAAGACCCTAACCACGAACTAAAATATGAAAGGTCGGCCAATGGACACTACGAGGGAACATTTTGAAAATTTTAAAAGTTCTCTAAATTGAAATTACTTAAAGAGAAGCTATCCCACAGACTTAAGACCATAACACTCAAGAAATTAATAAATAAATAAAGGACCATAGCCATGGGAAAAATAAATTGACTTTAAGACATGATGCATGATAACAGCAAAACTTAGAATTCTACTCATTTAGTTAATTATTCACTTTTTTTGTTTAGTAATTAGTTTTAGTAGTTGACTGCTCATACAACCATTAGAACTATGTCCTTTGATTATTCCTACAACCATTGGAACTTTGTCCTATGACTATTCCTAGAGCCATTGGAACTTTATTCTCTAACTGTTCATGTAGCCATTGGAACTTTGTTCTGTGACTAGTCCTGCAGTCAAGGTAGAGCAAAGTAACTTCCTCTTTGTTTGCTAAGAACTACATTTATGTTATATGTTTTAGTCTAGGTTTGTTGTTGATTCATGTAATAAGATTATGGCTTTATTTCATATGTTGATATTAGATATATAAAAAATATATTTTATTATATTAAATAAATAATAAATTTTCATTAAAACATTTTTTTTTTGGGTAGAACTCATGTCTTCCAAAAGATGAAAATGATCCTAAAGATATAAATCTAGGATATGTTGGTTCTGATCTAGATCATATGGAAAAGTATGATGATGACACAGTTACAGAAGACATCGAGGCTAATGACAATGATGATAATGATGATGATCATATTGATGATGATCGCAATGGTGATGATGATGATGAGGTAGTTGCTGCTAGTAGCTATTGACATTCATGATCATATAGACTGCATTATAGATCATTGTTAATATATCGCTATGATGCCTATTTTCATGGTTAGTGTCATATGTAACATTTTCACAGCTTACACTACTATATTATTGAGTTGATACATTTTGACATCTATCATTTTCATTTATATCATTTTGACATGTAACATCTTGACTTGTATCATTTTTCAGTTACATAATTTATCATTTTTACTTATATCATTTGTACACGTATCATTTTGACATGTTTTTTAATCTAGTGGCATATTGGACTTGCACTTGTTTTAGTTATGTATGATGATCTTATCAGTATTTACTTGCCATTTTTTATGTATTGAAAGTGGTCGATGATTTTTTGATGAATATTTATTACGTATGATGAGTTTAATTTGGTGCCTAGGATGGATGTGCACCTTCTTGGTGTCGATGTGGGTTTCATGATTAGAATAAAATATATTAAATTAATAAGAAATGGAAACTTATAAGCAATATTGAAAGCAAAACTTGGCGTTATCTAGGAAGCAAAAATAGAAGCAATTAACGTAGCAAAAAAAGGATTAATAAAGGGAGAAACTTTAGAAAAAATAAAAGGTGCAATAATATAAGCCATATTAGAAGTAATAAATATTATAATTCAAAGAATTCAATCACCAAGATATACTATATGCAAAATACCTATCACAAAAGCAAAGAATGGAGATACAACTCATAATGATTTGAAAGATGAAATATTCATCCAGAGGGAGAATAGTGGAAATTACAAAAGAATTAAAAATCACAAAGAGATCAATCCTTATAAAGTAGATTTAACACTAGAAGATGGAGAGACCTAGGTTGCTTGATAATAATTAATAATAGAATTAATTATTATATGCCTAAAGTTTAGCTTAAGTAAACTAGAGATAAAATTGACTTAATTATTAAATCAATAATGATTTAATTAATAAGTGAAAATACCTTTTAAATCTAACACCCCTCCTTAAAATAAACATAGGGAGAAGCTAAAAACTAAGAAACAACTAGTAAAAGTAGGAAATGGGTCCCGATAACAAGGTCTGATTAGGTACCCAAGTACAAAAATTCTTTGTAAAGAGGAGAAAATAAGAAAACCCAGTGGGAAAAACCCCTCTGTAAAAAGAGATTAAGCCTAGTGAAGGAACGAAGAAGCCTCCAAACTAGAGAAAGTCCCAAAAGATAGAAACAAACACTACCACATTTGGGGCCAAATTTTGATAGCAACTTCTGATGGATGAATTTTTTTTTGTGAATTTGGGTTTTTTTTTTGTAAGTCCCTGATAGTGTCACAATTACGATGGGTTTTAAGTAGACCATCCGAATTTTGACATATGCGGGGTATACATGAAAAATAAAAAGTGAAACCAAATCATTTTGATTTTTATTGCTGACGAGAGAAAAGGAGCGCGACGAAGCCAAATTGAGGTCAAAGAGCGTGAAGACAGTGTTAGTGGCTGGGGTGTAATGTCCTGTGTAATGGCTCTGCTTTCTTGATCTTTGATAAACATTGAAGGAGAAAAGTTCTATCTACACAAGGTAATAATTTGTTTTCTTTGTTCCTCCAACATTTTTTAATACAAACTGAATTATGTAGAGATCTATGTGATAAACGTATAGACTATTTTTCTGTTAAATATATAATATAATAATCGTTTAGAGCTCATATCCGATTGAACGTTGTGTTAGGGTTTGTTAATTATTTCAAATAATAGGGAAAAATGTCATTATTCATTTTTATCTATATCCCCAAATAGTAAATTTATGGTAACACTCAGTCTTTAGTCTATTTGAAATATAAATTCCATAATGGGTTTTCATTTATGCTTTTGGCCCTGTATATGGATTAAAGGGATGGCTCTTTTTAAGTTGACTAAGAGCATTCATTGAATTTTTGTCTCACCCCATTCTATGTTGATTTGAATCAGCCCAAGTGAACAACAAGAGAAGAGAAAAGAAGACTGGTGTGTTGAGGTATCTATTCAACTCTTCTCACATTTCCAAATTCATATCAATGTTCACTGTTTCATGAGGGCATTTACAAATTTATTTTAGTGTAGTGAATTTTTCCTTTTTTTTTTTTTTCTTGTTGTGTATTGAGGGTTACCCAAAAATACCCTAAATTTATATGGCCATTTTATTTCATTTATTACTTTCTTTTTTTATTAATTCTATCAAAAAATATTCTTAGTTTGTCCTGTGTAATCTGTGCCCTTTTTCTTGAAATTAGTGTGAATCTAAAATGCACAATGGTATGATCTCGAGCGAGATGAATAGTAGGAAAAATAAGATTGATATTCAAACTAGAGAATCATATACCTACTGAAAAATCTCCCAAAACTCCTCTTTTTAGGTTCTACCTATTGCACCTAGTGTTTGATCTTTGTTCTTTACCATAGTGCTTTTGATATACATTGTTGATGACTGCTACTATGTATCATCATCACTATTTCAACATATCTCTTTATTTTTAAGCAGTGAATATTAACAATCGAGCACTTTCATGACAATGAACTCCATTATTTTTGTATTATTTTGATCTAAAACTGCCTTCCCTCCAAGACGTTGGCTGGTCCATACTCTTGAATACTTTAACAAATCACTATTTTCTCTATTTTGATCATCACTCTACATCTCAAGGATGTCCTTATCATGTGTATATCTATGTTTGGGCTGTTCTTTATGCTCTAGATAGTAAAACCTCATTGTATCCTTCTTTGTTTTTAATCATTGATTATTATACCTCTTTGGTTCATTGATTATCACAATTATAACTATGTATTCTATGTTATGAATCTTTATTAGCTTCCTGCATTTGATGTCATATCCATGACTATCCTATATTGAATTAAAAACATTGTCTTTTGAGCACTCATGATATCATTGTATAGGCCTAAACCATCTTTCACATTCCTAAAGCTATGAGGTTTGTAACTCCATTAATAGTGGCCAAATGTAGAGGTTATCTTCCTTTCTTATCATTGTTTTTAATTGGAATCCTCCTTCCCCTTTGACCCTCCTAGGTTCTTCTTTCTTATCAAGGTTCCTAAACTTCCCAATAAGATATAGATTTTGACTCTCTTCCACTCTAACTGACGCATATCTAGTTTGATCTCTTCAATAAAATCATCACAAAGCTTCTCAAAAGTGAGAAGCTTCACAATCGCAAAAATCTAAAACAAACAAATACCAAGATGGAGAGAACCCATTTTTTCTATAGGTACAATATCATCATCTGCAACTTTGACCTGGATGGGAGCAAGTTAATCCAATGCTCATCCAGCTATATGTGTGCTACTAAGACCTTTATTTAGAAAAATCTTGCAATAAATGTTCACAATTTGGTGAAGAGTTTTATTGAGTTATAGGATCACTGCAAATGTAATAGCACTCTCTATATTTTTTGTGTTTGAAATGAAGCAATCTTTCTTGCATTTATATTGAGAAAGAGGCTAGGAGAGACATGTCCCTTCATGGGACATGTCTATTCATTATAATTGTTAATGTTTTATTAATCAATCATATATTATAATAAAATAAGTTTGCATAATATATATTTAACATACAAATACAATATATTATTATTAATCTATATCAAAGTATTATATGTATTCTAAATGATCATACGAATGAAGCTACAAACTTTAACAATCCCTCTTAGCTAGGGAGGATGATCAAACAACACTTATGACCCTTACAATAGCTACAAAAAATATCAACGCTCCCTCTTAACTAGAGAAGATAAAATCCATCAAGGTAATAAATCCATTAATTTTGAAAGAAAGAAGATACCACCTAACTGTAATATCAGTAGATATGGTATATACATAAATATCAAGTCACGTGATATTCACCATAGCTCATAAGTATCCATGATATGTGTAATGAAATTATATCTCATGATGTCTGCAATATGGATACTAAGTTTACGTAGAGATATGCTACTACGTAACATTTCTCATATGGTCCAGTCAATGTGTAATACTAAGTTTAGGAGGATCCTGATATGATCTATATGGATACAAAGAAATTACATAATTTGTGATATGAAGGATCAACTAACATGTGATACCAAGTTTTACATATCACCTAGCACATGATATGAGGAATCTCCTAACACATAATACCAAGTTTTACATAACACCTAACATGTGATATGAGGAATCACCAAACATGTGATACCTGATTTTATATATTACCTTAGATCGTAATATAAGGAATCACCTTAGATTGTGATACCTATTTTTCACATCACCTTAGATTGTGATATGAGGAATCACCTTATAACATGATACCTAATTTTCATATCACATCAGATCGTGATACAAGGATATAGTAATTAGAGAACATTACATTCCCCTTACATATAACCTTATTATGGTATGTGCGTTGATATATCAAAATGTCTACGATAATGAATTTCCATATGAGGAATCACCTTAGATCATGATACCTGATTTTCATATCACCTTAGATTGTGATACCAGGATATACTAATTAGATAAAATTACATTCCCCTTACATATAACCCTATTATGGTATGTTCACTAACATATTGAAATATCTACCATAACAAATAGTCATTAGAGGAATCACCTTAGATCGTGATACCTAGTTTTCATATCACCTTAGATCGTGATACTAGGATATAGTAATTAGAGAACATTACATTCCCCTTACATCCCTATTATGGTATGTTCACTGACATATTAAAATGTCTACCATAATGAATCTTCATTACAAGATCATCACCTTGTAACACCAAATACAAGTGTTCATTATCTAAGAAGTCGTCACCTCTCATAAATGTAAACAAGATGGGTGGGCCCATAAATTCATTGAGTCACACACATGACATCCACATTGAATCATCTTAGAGAGTGGAAACAAGGGCTTTCACCTTAGACTTCTCTATCAAATAGAAGAATGCAATAACATATAAAATAATAGATCACAAATGTTGAAACTCATTTTCATCTAAGGCTTCATTCTCCAACATACCAAGTTTATCTCAAAAGTATACAACCTTCTCTCTAGCAAGAGAATTGGTGAGAATATCAGTCATCTATTCTGTAGTGATAATATACCTTGAATAGCATACTTATGCACTATATCTCTTATATAGTTTGCATCACTCTTGGTGAAACCCAAGTTATGTAGGAGCTAGCATAAAGGCATTTCAACCAGCACACATGGGACTCAATTTCATGATCATAGTCCTCTTGATTGCAAAAAACCATGTTTATTGTTGACTCCCTCTAAACCAATATGACCAAATTCCTTGGAAATCAGGATGAATCAGATCCTTTGGATGCTCCCTTTTAAATTTTAAGGTCTTGCAACAACCTCCTAACCTCCTCATCCAAGGTTTCTTTTATATGAACTATCAAAAACTCCCTCTGAATCTAATATCAACCTTCTTCCAGCAACTCGTGCCTTTGTTCTTTGGTATGGAACTACATCATTTGAATCACAATCCTTTGGCTTTTTATAGTTTCTTGGTCACTAGGGAAACCATCTTGATATGACTTTCCCTTTTCAATCAAAATGATTAAGGTCCTTGAAAATCAATTTTGGGAGATCCTCTAGTAGCTCCCTCTATTACAAAACATACATGGTCCCAATCATGAAAATATCTTTCTCCAAGAGACTCTCATTATCTGGTACATGGTCATGTTGAAATTTTGATCATAGCATTATTTGTAGGAGTAGTTGGTCGTGCATAAATGTACTTGTCTAATTTCATAGTAATATGAGTGAATGTAATAAAGTATGGATTTATCTCCAAGATTGACAACACCAAACATTCATGATAATGTGGCTTCCATTTGAAGCTCCAAGTACATGCATCAACCTCTTGACCTTCTTTTCCAAGGTTGCCTTAGATGAAATGTCAGACTTCTTCTGAATGTGATATCAACCTTCAGACCTCCTCATTCAAGGTTTTCTCTGATAGATTTTTAGACTCCCTCTGAATCTGATGTCCATCTTCAATTCAGTTCCATAATTGCAAGTATCAAGTTTTCTTGAATGCCATTTCTTATGTTTCTTGATCTGTCCTAAAAGCATTTAAGAGAGATTACACATATTTCATAAAGCTAAACTATCTCAAAGAAAAATACCAAAGATAGAAACATACAAGATTTTACTAGCCAATATTCTAACATAAATTTCAAACTCAATAATTTATGTGCAATAATAAAACATGGAATACTTATCTTAAGTTTCAAAGATTCCTTTTATAAGGTGAGCCCATATAGGAAATATCAGGCATAAATCAACTCTCATCATAATTCCCCTTCAATGAATCCATACTCTTGGATTCTTCTTTGATACTATAAGAAGGACTGCCATCTTTCCTCATATCCATTAATACTTGACTCTCGATGGGCTTTACGAAGATTTTGATATTTTTTGACGCTAGAAATTGGAAACTATATTTCACCATTGATATCATTGTAAGTTTCATCCAATCTTAGGGAATAATTGTAGTCCTCAGATCAAAGAATTGTATTGCCAAATTCAAAATATAGGTGTAGGATTGCAGGGAATGTAATGTTCGCTGAGTATATAAAATGCTTTGTTTACTAAAAATAAGAGATGAGTCTTAATATGGTTGAATTTTTTTATCTACATATATTTCATATCTCTTTGAATTCTTCATTGACACTTCCTCCTTGATAATCTTGGATGAATTATGAGAGACATTAATGTTATCATGGGTGTTGATCTGAATAGAGTCAAGATAGGGCATACTCCATACTGAGTCAGGGATAATTATCATTCCAATACTACTCTTGTATATCCAATCCAAATACAATCTATAATGAGTATGAAGGATGTGAATCTCTATGTGTGCATTTTCCATTCTAAGACACTAGTACATTTGAGACCTCTTTTTGACGGCTATACGTCACTTTTCTGACACTCTTGTCAGCCTAGCAACAGAGACCAATGTTGTAGTTTTGGTGTCAGAATTAACGATGACTATGCCATCTGTCATTATTGTGATGGTACTAACTATCACAATATGAGCCATTTATGATGGTTACCATGTTGTCATTACATATTTTTCTTGTTGCTATTACGACACGTAGGTGTCGCATCTTATGTGTCGCTATTACGACACATAAGCATGGCATCTCATTTGTCATGATTATGACACATAGGCATCACATGTTATCTATCACTTTTTCAAACATGTGACAAATTTTCTATACATGTGACATCGACTCGTCGGTAATTTTTGACAGCCCGACGTTGCATGTAAAGAAAATTTGTCGTACGTATGAAAAAGTGACATCTAGTTGTCGCAATACGAGCCAACTATAATGTTTATCATGTTGTCGTTACATTTTATCTGGTGCTATTACAACACCTAGGCATCGCAGAATGAGTGTCAAAATTATGACAGACATGTGACAAATTTTCTATACATGCAACATCGAGCCATCGACAATTGCTGATAGCTCAACATTGCATGCATTTTTTTAGTGTCACTTTAGATTTTTTAAGAATTTAGTGTCCTAGTGTCGCTATTTTCAATAATTGTGGTTTTACTTATTTTGGAACCATGATTTCATGTGCTTTATTTGGGATAATTTCATTAGCGGTTGGCCAAATAAGTATAAAACAATTGGTATTACCAAATTAGTTCATCCCTATATTATTTCGATCATAATGGCCCTCCTCCTTCGCTCTCTAAATTTGTTCCTAATTATCTATGGTTTTTGGATCGTGCAGTGTGAAATTAGAACTGGAGGAGTAGTGGTTGTGTTGCATCATCTGGGTATACCACTGAATTATGTTGTGTCTCCAAACAATTGTGACCATGATGCCTACATTTATGTTTCTCAGCTATTGTGATATCTACATTTATGTTTCTCAGATGTCGTGTTTATGTGCATGTTCTTTATGTGTTAGGCTTCTCTCCCTTGCATCCAAAATAAGATTTTCCCACTCTGAATTGAGAATGCACGTGCAGCTATGTAGAATATGTATGGATAATAGGTTTTTCAAGATAGAGATTGATTTACATGATAAATCCATCTATTTTATTATGGTTACAACACAATATCAACAAACAAATTACAAAAATATAAACTTAATTTAGTCAAATTAGCTGGCTTCAAATACAACCAATGTTCATTTGTATTTCTCTCTTCTTGCCTTTGGGCATCCAATGCTTGAAGTCATACTTGAATAATGTTCACCAAAGGGGGTTCCAGATCAGAGAACTCCCTTTCACTTAATAATTATGAAGCCATCAATGGTATACTAATTGTTTAGGATTGTAAGTTTCCATTGATGGCTTCAAATTACCAAGAAAAAGGTGTTTTCGAGTACAAAAGACTTAGCAGCTTCCAAAGCCTTTTTCTTGAATGCATTATACCCCTTTCTATTAGTGAATTACAAGTATTTCATTAATTAAAAAAATTATAAATCAAAAAATAAATTTAAAATAACAAAACATAGATTTTCTTTACCTGATTGTGCAAGATTAGGAAGATATTGAGTGCTGAAAAACTTGTACCGAGTACTGAAAAACTTCCACCGTTCATTAAATTCCATAACACATGAGTGCTGAAAAACTTCTACCGTATGAAGTATTAACTTTTGAAAAATAAATGGGAGAGTTGTATGTAATGCCCAAAATTCATAACACTAGATTGGACATTAAACAAACTATTTATACTACTTTAAACATATCTAATTTGCAATATTTTTTTTTCTTTCTAAACAATAACATACTACATTAATACATAGTGTCAACCTATTTGTTATATCATTTAACTGGAATCTAAAATGATAATAAATATACTTAGAATAATAAAGCTTATTACGATGTTCAAATAACCAACATGACGTGCAACTGCATACCTGCATTTTTCTTTCTTGCATGTGTATCATATTCTCCTTGCCTCTCTATTTCTTGCACCTGTATAAACGGTTACACAACTAGATGCATGATATAAAATTCATAGTTTACTACATACAAGATCGTAAGATAAGCTACATCAATAACTTAGCTAAATCAATCATAAGCTATTTAAAACTAGTTTCATAAGGAGATGCAAAATATGTAAAATATTGGTAAGGGGTGGAAAGATTAAGGAAGAACTCAAAAGTAAAAGACCTAAGGGCCAAACCTAATGCCTCGGGGGCTCATCATAGATGGCCTTGCCTACATAACTCATAGAGACATCGTAGTTCAGGTTTAACTTTAAAACCAGTCTTTTAAAGGATGGTAGAAGTGGTATCAATCCTCTTTATCCAAAGGGTATCAAACCTCTTTATTGGTCAATATAGATCAATTGGGTCCACTACAACCTCATGAGATTGAGCTTGTGTTAAGGCTATGATAAGGAATGCACATGTGTCTATGGTAGGATAGAGCATCTATGATCCCTTGGAAATTCTTACCTAGTAGTAATGGTAGGATGTCATATTTATGTTGTGAAGCTTCTTTATCCAAAGGGTATCAATGGAATTTCTCTCCTCACTAAATTTGAGGGTGCAGAAGATGCTTTCCATCATTTGGGTATACCACTCAATTTCTATACCCAATGGATGTAAAGAAACCTTCTGCACCCCTTATTCGATTGAAGATAAAGGACATTGATTCCCTTTTGATAAAGAGTCTTCAAGAAAGATAGATGGTATATACCCTACTGCTTCTACTTGGAAAGCATTTCCAAGGGAGAAAGAGATCACAAACTCAACAACTAGTAGTGTGGCAAGATCAAGGAATAACTCAAAAGTACAAGACCTAAGGGCAAGACCTAATTCCTAGGGGGCTCATCATAGATGGCCTTTCCTACGTAACTCGTAGAGATATCGTAGTTCAGGTTTAACTTTAAAACCAGTCTTTTAAAGGATGGTAGAATTGGTTACACAACCCCTTTCTATGGTAGAGTCCCAAGACAGTATCTCCATTGGCTGCCACCCAATTAGGTGAACAAGGATGAGAACCTAATTAGATTCTTCCTACAAATAAGTTATGCATTGAACTACTAACATATGCATCAAGAACTACTAATATCAATGTCTATTAAACCCCAACTTGACAAGTTGTAAATGTGTAATTATACTAACCTCACTACTCAAATTGACTAACAATTCAACTACCAAAATATTCCTTTAAAAATAAGAGTAACTATAATAATTTTATTATTACAACATTGAGACATAAAGATTAGTCATTATAAAATAAGTTGCATATTAAATGAGAATCATTTCTTTTTTGACTTTTTCTTTTTATCTACATCAGTATTATAATCTCGCAGAGGCATATCCATCTCATCATCATCATTTCTTATCGCACCCATCTCGGCATCATCATTTATTTTCACCCATGCATGTGATCTTATTTTCCTTTGCAAAGGTGGGCCCTCTACAATAACAAATAAAAGGGTTAAATCAAAAACATATTATCATAATTGGGGTTGATTTAAAAACATATTATTACAATTGTTACAAGCATTTCAGTACTTTACAAAATCTAAACATGATGCTCTTTACCTTGTGCAACCACATCTTCTTGCCTGGCATCTTGAACCTCAACACGCTCATCAGGAACCTCTACATTCTATGCAACTATAATACAAAATGTTTTATTAATCCCAACATATTATATTTAAATTATTATTACTATGCCAAATTAAATTTAAAATGTTTACTTGTATTAATATATCAATAATCATAATTTGAATAGAAAATGTATACCTTGAGTACTACAATGCACATCTAAATCAACACCTATGTCATGCTCGGATGGTGTTTCAGGATCAGCAAAATGCATTCCAATGTAAATAATAAGTGCATTTATCGACAATATATAAATATATAAATACAAGACAAATACTGAGAAATGTTAATCATTCAATTTAATACATATAAATATAATCACTTTAAAGTTTTAAACAAATATATTCACTTTATGTTGGAACTTAACATCCAATACAGTAATTGGTAAAGTATTCAACTTGAAATAAAAATCAATTGGCTTATTTACCTCTTCGACAGATCCTCCAGAAGAAACTTGTGCACTCTTTGATTGGAATCGTTCAGCCACAACTGTATAGCCTTCTTTGTAGCCTATTTTCTTGTCCTCTTTTGAAATCTTTTGTTTGAACTCCAAGCCCTACATTTTTATTGTAGTGCATTTCATCAAAACTAAATTGATTACAATTTATAAATATTTGCATATGGTTTTTCATTTACTATTACTTGCAATTCATGTAGCAAGTTTTAAATATCTACCCGAGCCGAGCTTGTGTTGCCCGTGGTTTTGTTTTCTTGCTTCTGTTGCCTTTGATGTGTTAGGCAACCTGTGTGATGTTTGAAATATGTTAGATCACATAAGTACAAAGAGTAAATAGTGCATAATTTCATTATTAATATTATCACGCACCTTCTATCCTCAGGTGATAATATTTGTCCATCATGTCTTGCGTGTCTCTCAAGTGCATCCTTTTTAAGATTCTCCCACTCATTAATAGAAACATGGGGGGGCGTTGATAATAAGGGTTGCATTCTATTGGGGTCTTTTAGTTGTCCCTAATATATTTCAAAGTTTTCCCCGCTTTCTCAAGGAGCTTAAGTCTTTGAAAGGTGTTGGGTCCAAAAAGTGTTATCATAGAGTCAATGAGTTTATCCTTTAACACTTTATCTTGTGATTGCCACCTTTTAAGAAAAAAATGTTAGATTCATAAATGAATTGAAGCTACCTTTTAATATACTTGAAGAAAGGGATGAAAGATAATCTGATCTAGCAATGAAATCAAAATATGATACCATGTGCGTATGGTCGGCCCAAAAATGTGCAAGTATTCATCATTAAGTTTTTCATAAGATATATTATTCCCTGCAAAATAATAATGGGATTATTAGTTATTGCAAGGGACTGCACAGGAGGTTAGTGCATTACATTATGAGTATAAGATTGTATAGTAAAAGAAAGGATCAATCTTTAAAGTACCTGGAAGATGGGCTACTCTCATGAGAAGTCCATCTTCAATGTTCACGAGCAATTGATCACACTTATGTATTGTTCCCATACATTTGACATGAGTACATCTAGGAATTTGGTCATCGCCTCCTACATACAATGAATCCAATATTACAAAATGTCCCCTAAGAAAGAATAGTTCAAGTGAAATAAATACATGATAAATGAGAGAGAGAGAGAGAAAAGATGAATCTACTTACCAATAATAGGCATTTCCATCGCATATGTGGCCATGCTACGTGTTGCTAACATTGTAGCCAATGGTACCTCTGTGGTTCTAATCCTCATAGCAAGTGGCGTAGTGAACATAGGATCAATAGTATGTGCTGAAAAATAAGATTGTTAGAGCTATTAAAAAAAAATTGTTCGAGAAAAACACAAGTGGAGGATAGAACATGTGATCTACTTGAACCTCCTAGTGAAGTATCTGCATCTAGGGAATGACCCTTGAATGTTTGTAGCATCCTCTGTAAAAATAACACATATGTATTTTAGTTCATGACATAAATAAAAGAGTATACTATAAAAACCATTATTGAACTTTTTTTATAATTAAAAACTACATTGATACTTACTTTATAAGTCTGAACATGGTTAGCCAATTCATCCACTTTCATCATCATTTCAGGAGTCTGAGGTTGAGTACCTAAAAATCAAGTTAACTCTCTTGAAATTGCATGAAGGATGTTTTGCAGTGCAACAACAGGAGGAACGTCTGATGAAAAATCAACAAGGAATGGATCCTGCTCATCCTGCGGCTCCTCATGGACTACTTGTTCCTTTCCCTTTTTCTAATCAACACTCATTTATGAGAACAATATTATTAGAAACTTTATTTAAAAGCAATCCAAAATAATAGTTAATAATAAAACATAACAAAAAATATGCATTAACATTTTTCTTGTATGTGCATTTGTACAACAACAATGAGTTTTACCTGTCAGGAAGAAGAAGTCCCATGAGAACCATCATCATCGTGCGTA
>MU224350.1:254692-273546 GCA_018584345.1 Thuja plicata | reverse complement strand
CGACCAGAAAGATCTATTTTTGAGAAAAGATGTTTTAGGGGATCAAATTTAACAATCACATTGACTTCAACATTGAGCAAGTAATGCCGAAGTTTCTGACAAGCATAAACTAAAGCCAAGCATTGTCGCTCTAGTTGAGTATATCATGTTTCATAATCTAACAAGGTCTAACTAATATAGTATACTGGTCATTCCTTTTCATCATTATCATGTTGAGCTAACAATGCACTCACTGCATTGGAAGTGGTAGAACTATATAGATAAAAGGGTTTATTGAATTGAGCAGGTTTTAAGATAGGAGGATTAGCAAGATATTCTTTGAATTGTTCGAAAGATCTTTTGCATTCCTGATTCCAAGAAAAGATAGTATCTTTTTTAAGTAAAGAAGTAAAAGGAATAGTCCTATTGGCTAAGTTAGAAATAAAGTGACGAATGGATTGTATTTTACCTTGTAAACTATGCAATTGAGAAATATTCTTAGGAGGAGGCATGTTAACAATAGCATCAATCTTTTCAGTATCAACTTCTATGCCTCGTTTAGAGATAATAAATCCTAGTAACTTGCCCGAATCAACTCCAAAAGCACATTTCTTAGGATTTAACCTCATATTCTATCTCCTTATTCTATCAAATATTTGTCTTAAAATAAACACATGATCCTCTCTTTGTATAGATTTCGGCAAGATATCATCTACATAATCTTCCAAAATCTTATGAATGTAATCATGAAAAATCAATGTCATGGCACGTTGATAAGTAGCTCCCACATTTCTTAATCCAAAAGGCATCATGACCCAACAAAATTTTCCCCAAGGTGTAATAAATGTGGTCTTAAGTTGATCTTCAATAGGAATTAAGATTTTATTATAACCTAAAAATCCATCCATAAAAGATAACAACGCATGACCTATTGTGGAATCTACAATCATGTCAATATTAGGTAGCGGGAAGTCATCTTTTAAAGATGCTTGGTTTAAATCATGAAAATCAGTGCACATTCTTATTTTATTTTCACCCTTAGAAACAACCATAATGTTGGAAATCTAGTCAGAATAATCAATAGAGAGAATGAATCCAGCACCTAAAAATTTTTTAATTTCAGTTTTAATAAGTAAAGCGATGTCGGGACTCATCTTATGAATCTTTTGTTTTACCAGTTTAGCATTGGGTTTAAGGATAATATTATGAGTGACAATCTTGGGATCTATACCAGGCATGTCTAAATATTTCCAAGAAAAGATATCCTTATATTCAAGCAAAAGAGAAACCAATTGGTCATGTTCATCTTGATACAAACATTTCCCAATTTTGAATGTTTTTTCAACATCATTCTCATCCATTTGAACATCAATAGTCTCAGTTATTAATAGATTGCTTTGTATGGGAGAATCTATTGGTAGAGGGGAAATGTCCAATTCGTGATGTTCTCCAAAATAGGCTTCATTGTTGAGGCAATACAATTTCATTTGTTTATGATGAAATGTAGGTAGATCTTAATAAGCCCCTTAAAAAACAGCGAGGGCTTCATCCTCAGGAAAGATACCCAACCTAGGTTTTTGATCCATGTCTAGGAGAAATAGATTAACCAATTTCAAATGTCCACCAAAAATATGATTAACATTAAGAGGAAAAATAAAGGGCTTCCTATAAGGATTGAATCCTAATCCATAGGTATAATCGCAACCGTCATTATCCAGGGGTACTTGTATACCTTGTTCATACTTACCACAACCTTTCCCACTAAATCCTGATTTTTTGATTAAGTGATAACTAGAACCATACCTGTCGGCCATATCAGATTAAGTTAAAGGAGTGACATATGTCACAATGTCATGACAATCTAGTTTTATTGTCTCAATTGTTTCATTATGAGAAGAAGAAACAAAGTTACTCTTTAACTCCTTAGAAAGCGGAGAAGGAATAAAGACTTGTTTTTCAAACTTAGTTTGTTCTTTCATAAATTCCAAATTTGATACCTTATATTCTCCTATAAAAGTAGGATTGAAATCCAATGTTCCCCAATCATCTTCTGTCAAGGAAGAGGATGGAATCTCATCTTGTTTAACCTTAGGGGGTTGCTCAGGTTGTTTGATTGGTTGAATAGGCTCAGGAACCTTAGCGTATTCTGCATTCAGGGAAGGGTTTGGTGCATCATCTGCATGTAGTGTGTACATTAGATTGTTATAAATGAACCTAACCTTGCGATGAAGAGTAGAAGGAACCACATGCATAGTATGTAACCAAGGTCTTCCCAATAGAAGGTTATAATTGAGTGGTCCAGACATAACATGGATAGGAGTGTAAAGAAGCATAGGACCAACTTTAATAGGTAATGTAATGATACCCAAGGTTTTCTTTGCAATATTTTCAAATCCATGAATAGGGATGTTATTCGGTTGAATAGTTGTAAGATCAGCTTTAATTGCCTTAAGCATATCCATGCTACAAACATTAAGCCCAGATCCATTATCAATCAATGTTCTATGACTGATACTTTGATTAATAGAGACAACAACCATAAGAGCATCATATTGATTCTGCACCTCAATAGTAGGTAAATCATCATCAAAAAACAAAATAGGAGGTACAGAAGGCATAGTATGCATGCACTCCAGAAATGAATTAATATTCTCTTGGTTAGGAGGCAGAGCAGGAAGAGTAGATAAAGCTTTTGGCAATGCCTCATGATATGTAGGAGAAGTTTGAAGTAATTACCATAAAGAGATCTTAGCCGGAGTAGCGCATAACTATTCCACTAAGTCATATTCCTAAAAGGAAGAAGGTAACCTGGGTGCTGGAGGAAGCACGGGTTGAGAAGGAGGTAAAGTTGTTGGGACAGTAGGTTGAGGATTATTCCATGTGTGGTAAGCATGCGAAACATAATCCATGTTATCAAAGAAATCCAAAGGGTCTCTAGGTTTACCCTTAATAATCATCGGAGGACACCCTTTTACTATCATAAAAGGTTTAGGAAAGAGTGTCGTAGGTTTCTCAATGTTGCAAATAGAGGAATATGAAGGTAGCCATGCATATATCCTATGGTAAAGGTCAATTGAAGAAGTTGTGGAGGAGGATGAAATAGGAATAGGATCCATGGGGATCTCATTCAAACCATTTGCACTCTCACTTCCATGTACCTCATTAAGGGATCTATCATTTTGTACCACAAAGTCCTCATCAAAGTATTCAAAACAAAAATGATACATGTTGAACACAAGGAAGTACTACAAACATGAAAAATGTAAATGTTTTTGTATTTTTTTAAAGGTAATTTTATAATTTTTATATATTTTTTTGAAATATAAATGCAAGAAAATAAGAAATCTATTTCTATGTTCATGCAAGATCTAATATGAAATGTAAATCTAACACCAAAAAGAAAGAGTTGTCTATCACGGGTTCACCAAAATGTAAGATCTAAATTTGGAGGGTTTTTGAATGCCCTAGATCTCCTAAATAAGATTTGTATAATGAAGGGAAATCCTATGCCCAAATTTAGGATATTACGTTTAATTATATTGATCAAAAGGATGGAAGAGAGCATGTAAAGAATAATGTAATAAAATGCCTACCTCATGACATAGCAGATCTGGAAAAACACATTTTCTGAGTTTTGTAGACTGTTTCTAGAGATGCTGACAGTTGATACTGAACTAGAATGCAGAGACGAACAAAACCCAGAAATATTTTTTTATTTCGATGCCGTCTTATGAAAAAGGTCAACCCTGTACCACTTTTTCCAACTCAACCTGCTCAACTTTGAAAGTGTCCCTGTTTGCACAGTCTGAAAGAAATCTGAAAAGGGTATCCAGATCTGGCCTCAGATTCTCTGTCCTGTACCTGCAAATATTTGAAAAGAGGGTTTTAGGGTGGCTATATAAGGTTTTGCCTTAGTCAAACCCCTATTTTGGTGGTTTCCACCTACACGAAGAGCTGAGTATATAGAATGTATATTGTGTGTGTTTCTCTTTGGAAAGAGTCTTTTGAACATGCAATATCAAGATCTAATCTTCTAGATTAACAATTCTAACATAACATGGAAATGAGAAAGCAATGCATATATTTGAATATGATAAAGAAAGCATACTAAGCCCCCAAGGCTAAAGTATTCCTATCAACTCACAATCCATAATTGCTACCCCATGATAATGTCCTCTGAATGCTTGAATGTTGAAGATGGTAGATCTAAAAAGAAAGCCTTCTTGCTTTAATGAAGAACCACAATAACTTGTCTTTGAAGAATGATTTTGATGGAATATGATGATATGTCCTCCTAGATTTTCCTTCTATATCATCCTCTTACTTTCTTGCCTCATCATTCCATCATGTAATCTCCCGATTTCATTTCCTCTCATAATCAAATGAAGGCAAAAGAGAGTGTTTATATAGAGATTTCAATATAGGTCTCCTAGGGCAATGTAATGGATCCAAATTCAAATTTCACCTTGAATCATGGTCCAATCGCATTTTCCAACTAAGGAAAAAATATATTAATTTGAATATCGGAGAAAACACTTCCGCATCTGAACCCGGGGACCTATTTCAAGTTTCAGACCCCGATAAGCTCCGGATCTGCAAACAAGAACCAACACATGTTGGGGGACAAGGTCAACCTCAACCCTATCCTAGGACAGGGTCAACCTCGACCCTATCCTAATTTTTTAGGCAGGTCAATAGGATGTGATAGAAAAGCTCCTAGGTCAATCGGGGACCTAGGAAGGTGGGGGAATGAGTCAAAGTGTTAAGAAGGCATAAAAGGCCTGGAGAGAGAGTAAGATGAGGCCTAGGAGGACCAATACATAGGTCCTACCTAGAAAGAAGAGCCATGGAGAGGAAAAATCTAGGATGATCCATAAGATCCTAACCCTAATTTCACCTAAACATGTAAACATGCAAATATATTATGCAAACATACTAAATGAGGGTGCTAAACTCATCCAAATGGAAGTGCTTCCATTTTAAGATGATACAGACATTAGTATCAAAAACATGATATGTGCAACATACTAAATGTATTAGTATGCACACCTGTGTATACTTCTTCCTCAGTCATTTGAATGACTCCCCTTATGTATATGTCGGTAAGTGTAAGTCTATATACATTTCCTTATGTACTTTTCTTCCTCCATTTTTTTATTTGATATATTATACATAACTATCTTTACATATCTATTCCTTCTGTACATACAATAGACATACATTTCTATTTCTCCTTTTTTGATAATAAAGGCAAAGGTACTTACATCTTGTCAAAAAGGTAGGAATTTGAGGACTTGATCTCCTCCATCATCTTTTCCCATTTATCCTTCAACATTTCTAGATCCATGTGCTCAAGTGATATCCTTATGTGTATATCATAGATGTTGTCTACTACAGACATCTTTGGGGTTGCAATTAAGTTTCTTGCTTCATAAATATGTTACTATAGAATAGTAAGATTAGGCAAGATGTGTGCCTATAGTTCAGTAATCTCACCTCTTAATTGTGTTTCAGCATTCCATATTTCTTGCCTTAGCCTATTATCCTCAATGACCTTGTCATAATGAGCCTTGATACTATCTACATTTGAGGTTAGGCTTTGTGCACTAGTTTTGACATTAGAATCTATTTCTGCTAACTTGTCACTATTTTATTTTGTAAACTTTTCAAGTGTGCACATATTTTGAGCTAAGGTAATTGCCTCTGCAATCATTGGCTCTAATTGATCAGTTAGTTCAGAGAGCTTTACCTTGTTCATTGCCACTTCTTGGCTGATCTTGACAATTAAATTGTATTGATACTTTTTCTCTGCTTGTTCTTCCATTACTTGTTCTGCATCTACATTCTGGTTTGTGATGGTGTTGGTAAGAACAACTATTTTCTCCTTAATTGTAGCATTTTGTTCAAGTTTCACCTCAGGAACAAGTTTTTGTAGAATGTCTCTTGCTGTGTCAAGTTCCATTGCTTCCTTATGTTCCTATATCATTTTCTTCTAAATGGATTTCCTTTGACATAGCACTCCAAACTCTTGAAGTTTATCTGTATCCAAAGTAGTAATATCCCAGTTTGGGACTTCTATTACTTCATCCATCGTGACAGCCAAAATATCTTTCTTCAATGCTTTCTTCTTCTTCTTCTTTGGTTGGGTGGTAGATTGATGTACTACCATTTGTAAACCTTGATATTGGGTTGACTTGGTAGGTAAGGGTTGAGAAAATGAAGCGTCCTTTTGTTTCTATTCTGAGTCCACTGGCTGGTTTTGTGAAGACGTCTCCTCATTGCCCTTAGGTGTATCAACAAATATATCTTCTTCTTTTTTTGAGATTTCATCATGCTTGACTTCTTCACTCTTATCTTTTTCTTCATCCTTTCTTAATGTATCCTCTATTTTGTTATCTGCTTCTCTGTTCTTTTCATTAGACACTTTTTGCTGAGTGTCGGTTGCATCTTTCAGTTCTTTATCTATATCCTATTGAGTATTGGATGCATCTTTGGTTTCATCATTACCCATGTCCTTGGGTATATCATCAGCTTTCTTAGATGATTTGTCCTGACTTGATTCAATATCAATAGCATCGATTAATATATTCATGTTTGTCGGTGTATTGACTGTTGTAGTGTTAATAGTTGAATCATGTCCGTTAGTATTGGCCTGTGCAATATTTATATCTTCATCTTTTTGTACTTCTATTGTAGGGTCTTTTCCTGTAGTGTCATTAACAATGTTGTCTAACCATGATTCATCATTTATATCATCAGCTAAATTACCTTTTATTGTAAAGTCATCCTTGGTAACTTCTTCATCTTCACTCAAGTCAATGTGAATTGGACTTGGTGGATTTTGACTCTCTTCACTTTGAGTGTGGTCAAGAGTAGTGTCTGGCCATACTTCATCTACAATATCAGTATCTTTGGGGCCTTCTGGATCACTCTCTTCTTTATTTATTTCAACTCTAGAAGTTGATGCCATTACGTTGCAAAAATTTAGGGTTTTCATAAATCAAACAATGTTGTCGGTGAATGTGGTTACTTACTGAATCTCTATGATTTCCCATGAATCCTCTGAGAAGTGTTGAGTCTTTACTAAGGTCGCTCTTCAATTTTCTCCTTAATCACTCTACTCTGGTAAAAAATTATGGGTGTGAAAATGAGTTCACCCGTCGGGCTTTTATAACTTTTGTGCCCTAAGTTGTCATTAATGCTCACCAACTTGTTGGTATACAAAGAATGAGTTCATCGGTAGAGGCATCATAACATCTTTGGTGTCTATGTAAAGCATTGGGGTTGCTAGCAGCTTTGGTGACTTCACCAATGATGGTTGGTAAAGTGGTGAAGATAGCTTTCATTGTCTCAAGGCTCACCGATGTCTGTCAGTTTACACTTAGCAACTTGGCATTTGTGTAATGACCGATACATTCTGGTAAGTAGTGCTAACTTTTCTGTGTGTTTTCACTAATGCAGATTTGTACCAAATAACCGATGGTCAATTTTCAACAATATTTTACAAGTGACAATATGGTGCATCTTTAATAATGCTAATTTGTCTATATGATCAATATGTAATGGAACCGATGCATATATATAACTTTTCATAATGCAGTTCCATACTTAGTTGTGCATTTTAGTTGGATGTGGTGATGCCACCAGATCCATTGGATAGGGTGTCATCATTTGTATTTCTTGTTCCAGCACCTTCTATGTTTGTGGCTTTTACCCACATCTTGTTTCTCATTCTCTTGATGTCATCAATGGTATTTCCACTGGGATGTATACTTGTGCCTGTCAGTCGGTCTTTGCAATCTTTTATCACATGTCCAACCTTATGACAATGCAAACATGCCATACCTAGATTGAACCATCCTCTTGACCTTCTGGTCCACTTTCTCATATATTTGGTAGCAATATGACCATACCTTCCACATGTTGTGTAGTTTACCCATGTGTTATAGTCCCAAACATATGAGGTACCGACTCTGGTCGGTTTGTAGCTATTATCAGTTTCCTTTGGTGTCCAGACCTTGTTGTTCTTTTTCCAACACTCCTCATGTGTATGCCCATTCATCTTGTAGGTAGGACAGTACTTGTCCATGTAGGTTTTCCTTTTCAGATTTGTCACTTTGGATTAGAATTCATGTGTCTTGTGTCCTTTCTTTTGACATTTATAACAATTACTAATGAAAGTAGATTGTGCTTGAGGAATACATTTCATTTTCTTTCTGCAAATGTTTGAGGTGTGGCCGGGTTTTCCATAGTGATTGCATGACAGCTTCTTGGATCTTGGGGTTGTGAAAGAATTCCTTTGATCTGGTTGATTAGAAGATTCACCATTCTCGTTGTACCCTAATGTTGTGTAGTTGTTGACTCTTCTCTGTCCATCAAGAAAATCATCCATCCTTTTGTTTCTATCTTCAGCTTTCTTGATCAATTCATTGTGTTGATTTTGGACTTTGATTTCATGCTTCAATTTTTCATTCTCTTCTCTTAGCTCACCAATAGACTATATTCTTTCAATGAGATCAGTATTTAATCTATTTTCTTCTCGACTCATAATAATAATCTAGTTGGTAACCTCATGGTGATACTCAGTAATTCTTTGAATTTATGATTCTTTCTCTTGCAGCTTCTCTGTTACTTTCCTCCTATCATCAATAGCCAATGTTCTTTCATTTTCATCTTTTCTTGCATCATTCATGACATCAATCATTTTCACCATTTGAGACTCTTGACCGATTTGCAGCATTCTCAATTGCTCGGTCAGATGTTGATTGGCCTCATGTAGACTTGTGATCTTTTCATCTGACTGGTCTGATGCTTTACTTGATGTTGATTCTGCTGAATCAAAGTAATCTTGTATTTCTAATTCTTTGTAGTCCTTTTCATTCAGCCTAGTTTCCATAATCTTTCTTTCATCAAGAAGTTTTCTCAAGTTGATTCTCACCTCTTTATACTGCTCATAGTTTATCTGCATCTTTAATTTCTCATTCTCAATAGTCTTGTCCAGTCTGCACTTTTCCATTGTGTGGATATTTTCTCTTAAGTCTTTAATCTTTTTCAAGAAAGAGACTTAGCTCTGATACCAATTGTTGGAATTATATTTTGAATGTAGTACTAAGAGGGGAGGGGTGAATTAGTACCTCTGAAACTTTTCTTGGTTAGCCCATTAACCCTTAATCATCCATTTGTAAATTCTCTTATCTAACTGTTCATCTTTCTTTATGCATATGCAATCATAACATAAGTTATTTAATATGTAACCATACAAGAAACATTCATGAAAATAGATAACACATAACACATGATATGATATCACAAAAAACTCCGGTTAGGAAGTAAAAACTGCAGTGGGGATTGTTACCCACAAGACTTCACTATCTGCAGATAAGAAGGGGCCGATAAAAGATTACAATTGGTCACTTTTGATGACCTACCCTGTTAGGAGTATTACAGTGGAGACCTATTAAGATCTACTTCATTTGAAGCTTTAGAAACATTGTTAAGTGTGCACTCTGTTAAGAGATTTGTAAAGAACTATTAAGTCCACCTTCTACAAAAGGATTTTAGATGTGATGCACTTGTTAGAATGCAACTACATAAGTCTTTGATATGATGATGTATGCAATCTATAATTGCTGATAAAAGATCCAATAAAGCTTCCTATGTATGAGTAATCATCTTTTCATGATTGAATATTACCTTTCTGTGCACGTCGGTAACCTCTGTGTGTTCTTGGTAACTAGATATAATCTTTTTCTGAACTTTGCATGAATTCTACCTTCTGCTCCTTAGATTCTCTTTGTGGCTATCAACAACAATGACTCCATAATTCACAATTGATTGAACATCTATTTATACTAGTTTTTTTCTCTATTCTTGATTCACGCTTCACAAGTTAACTCTAGATCCAAGGTTTACAACTTGACCTTGATCTTTAGTTAGATATGTTTTAGATCTATTAGGATGCTTTAAAACATTTACATTATGCTTGCTTGACCCTCAAGTAATTATTTAAAAAAAATTAAAACTCTATAAATAGAATTACAATGCTTTATCTGATGTATAAAAGTCAGATCCACTATTTTGTGGGTTCTCTAATTGACTGTCAGTTCTGATGGTTGGGCTGCTCTATCAGTCTATCATTTTTCTTCTTTGTCAGTGTTCCTTTCTTGAACTGCTTGTCGGGTATGCCTTTTCTTCTCCATCGATTTAGTTCTCAAAACTATATCATCTATGATGATCTTTGTGTTATGTTATTGACCCATTAGTGATGTCTTGTTTACTTCGTCGGTACAACACTTGTCAGTGTTCGTCGGGCAATTCCATACTTAGCATTTTTACCTTGTCAGGTATCCTCTCTTCTGTGTGTCGGTTAGCTACATACTTTGTTCATCGGGTAGCTATACCAATGGTCTCTGTCAATGTTTTTCACTAAGTGTACTAATGAAAAAACTTAATGTCATTAGTTACAACTCTTGCACGAACAATAACATTTGTCATCGCCTTCTCTTTGAAAGTTAGACAACAATATAGCGATTGTCTCCCTATTTTGATCGAATTCCCTTGTATTATCTGACATGATCCTTAATGTGTATATCTGCAAAAAAATTAGACATGTTGTACTTAATGTTTATATTTGCACATATGGTTTTGATAGAAAATGGTCACTCTATTTGCTCGTGGTGAGAACTCTTTAGTTATAACAAAAAATGTCAAACAAAAAATGACAGGTTACGGTAGGTTTTAAAAATGATATGTTACTTTGTAAATTTAACTTGAGGTTTTATAACTATACATATATTTTCTTTGACTCCCCCACATTGTTATCATATCGACAAGTTTATATTGAAAATTAATGAACATTAATGAACATTGTAAACATACATAATTGGATGAACATAAATAATGAAGTTACTAGACATTGCCTAAGTAATGAAGTGTTAACCTGGTGTTCTGATCTAGTATGCTCCTATATGATCTAGAACCTACAAGGAAGGAAAAGATGGGGTTAGATCCAAAGGATCTAAGCAATACCTAGCACCCTGTTACTGATCCTCATCTACAATTGTTTAAATATTTGCATTTCAAATACTTGATGACCCGCGAGCTTTGAGGGTCTTGTCTAGGCAGCGCAATATTTGCACCTTAGTTAACAAAATATGTTAACAACATGTATGTTAGGCTATTGTGTTTGTTCACAAATTACTAACACATGTTAGCATAATAGGCTAACATACATGGTGTTAACATATAGTTTTGATAGAAAATGGTCACTCTATTTTCTCATGGTGAGAACTCTTTGTAGAAGTTGAGAAATCCAACTTCACATATCACCAAGAACACCTGCATGCAAATAACCTATTGCTAAAAGGAAACCAAAGAGACAGAAGCAAAGACTTAGAAAATCTTAGCAGAGTGAGAGAAAATTCTATTCCAAGGTAATAAAACAATAATTACAAAATTTCCACCTTAAAGGTGAATGAAACCCTAAAAAAGTAAAAGCTAGGTTGTGCAATATAATTAATATAGAATATTAATTATATGCACCTAAGAGATAGCTTAAGTGAAAATAGAGTACATAGAGAACTTAATAATTAAATCAACATGATCTAATTAATAAGTGAAGATAAATAGATACTCTAACACCCCCCCTTAAGCGAAGCTTAGGAGGCAAGCTAACCTAGCATAGCTATGAAAGTAGGAAAAGTGGGTCCCAGCAACAAGGCCTGATCAGGTACCCAATACAAGGAAATCTCTATGAACTGGAGATAAAGGAGAAAATCCAGTGGGAAAAACCCCTCTCCAAAAAGAGATAAAACAAACATGCTGAAAAAAACATGAAGGAAGGCCTCAACAAGACCCCCCAAGGACAACTTCTGTCACCCCAAGCATAGAACACAACTGAAGATAGCGTGAAGATGCAAAAGGTTTGGTGAAGATGTCAGCAACCTGCGTGTTAGTGGGAATGTCCTCCAAAGTGAGAATACCATCCTGAATCTGCTGATGGATGAAATGCATATGAAGCTCAATGTGTTTAGTGTACTGATGCTCCACTGAGTTGCAGGAAATGTGAATAGCATTCTGATTATCGCACCATAGAATAGTGGGACGATTAGGGGGAAAACCAAACTCAGTCATCAACTATCAAAGCCATAGAATCTCCTGACTAGCATGCACTACCACTCTATACTCAGCCTCTGTAGATGAAAGTGTGCAAGCATTCTACTTCTTTCATGACCATGTAATAGGACAAGAGCCAAGACAAAAAACAAAGCCAGAAGTAGACTTTCAATCATCAACATCACCAGCCCAATCTGAGTCAGTGAAGCCAACAATGTGAGGAGCCCCTGATGTGTAATGAATGCCATACATAAGTGTGCCCTAAATGTATCTCAAAATATTCTTGGTAGCTTGCCAATGACTCTCATGAGGCTCATGTGAGAACCAAGAGATGAGACCAATTACAAAGGAGAGATCAGGATGAGTGTGTGTTAGGTATAACAAACTGCCAACCAACTATCGATACAATGTAGGATCCACTAAAGGTGAAGTGCAAGAGGTAGAAAAAGTAACACCTGACTAAAAAGGTGTGGGAATAGGCTTGCATTCAAGCATATCAAAGCACCAAAGCATCTCAAGAGAATACTTCTGCTGGTAAACAAAGATCCCAGCAGGGGACTGAACAATCTACAGACCCAGAAAGAAGTGTAATAGACCAAGGTCAATCATCTCAAACTACTCCATCAATGCGCACTAGACATCCTGAATCATAGAAGATGAGCTACCTGTGATGAGAAGATCATCAACATATAGCACAAGGATCAAAACCTCATCCTCAAGATGCTAAATTTAGAGTGTAGGATCAGAATGATAGTGTGTGAATCCTGTAGAAAGTATTAAGGAGTCCATCTTCTCATACCAAGATTGAGGGACCTATTTGAGACCATACAAAGAATGCTGAAGTCTAAAAACCAAGGAGGAATCTTGCACAAATCCCTGAGGCTACTCCATGTAAATATCCTCAGTAAGATCACCGTGCAAGAAAGCACTCTTCACATCCATCTAAAAAATGGGCCATCCCTGAGAAGCTGCGAAGGATAAGACAAGGCGAATAGAGTTCATCTTGGCAATAGGGGAAAATGTCTAAGTGTTATCAATACCCTCAACTTGTGAAAAACCCTTCACAACAAGATGTGCCTTGTACTTATCAATATAACCATCAGCATAAAACTTAGTATGATACAACCACTTGCTTCATACTAACTTTCTTCCCTTAGGAAGAGATCAAAGATCCCAAGTGTGATTCTTCATAAAAGAAGAATAATCCTCCTCCATAGCACTATCCCACTCAGTATGTCTTGTCCCTGCCACAAATGTTTGAGGATCACCACAAATAGCATGACTCAGAAGACTAGAACCCACAACATGAGACCGAGTACGATGGCAAGTGGAAGGGTCACTAGCCATAGATCCTACAACATCAACTATAAAATGAGCCCATCTAGGAATTGGTGGAGGATCCTATGGTGGAGGTAAATGGGGATCACCAAGATCATCATCCTCATCATCCTAAAAAGAAACTAGAAGAGATGAGGGAGTAGTGGTAAGTGAAGTAGACTCTGGAAGTGGGGTATCTACTGTAGGAAGGTGCTCATCAAACTGGACATCCCATCAAAATAGGATCTCTCTGGAATCAGGGTCAAATAGCCTATATACCTTAACATCCTTGTAGTAGCCAATAAAAATGAGGTGTTAGCTCTTTTTCTCCATTTCTCTCCTCTGAGCGTCTAGAAAAAATGCCCATGCTTCACTACCAAAAAATTGAAATGAAGATACATGAAGCTTGACATGAGACCAAGCCTCCTCAAGAGTCATATGTCAAACTACCTTGTGAGGCATCTGATTCTGAATATAGTTGGCACAATTGACTGCCTCTTCCCAAAAACATGAATCCATGGACCTGGACTATATCATACAATTAGCCATCTCCCAAAGTGTTTTTTTATTTCTCTTAGCCACACCATTTTACTAAGGGGTGTAGGGCACCGAAAATTGATTTTGAAGACCATGTTCAGAGCAAAAAACCCTAAAAACTTGGTTTACATACTCCCCCATTATCTATACGTATCCGGTGAATAGAAAGACCAGATTTCTTCTCCACAAATGTCTTAAAGACTTGAAATGAATCAAAGACATCAAACTTGTACTTCAAAAAGTACACCCATGGGCGCCTGGAGAAGTCATCAATGAAAGTAAGCACATATCTTGCACCAGAAAAAGGAGTATGAAATGACATGAGGTCACTATGAATCAACTCCAATGGTGCCAAAGCATGAGTATCTCATCCATGAGGAAAAAGATCTCTATGTTGTTTGCCAAGAACACAACCCTAACAAACCCCATCAGTGCAAGCAATTTGTGGAAGCCCAAGAAAAAGTTCCTGTGTGCTCATCTACTAAAGATATCTATTATTGACATGGCCCAAACACTTATGCCAAAGTCTTCTCACTAAATCTACATGTATTATAAGACAGTAACCTGTGCCAGTAGAAGACTCAAATCCATCAAATCTGTATAGGCAGTATGCAGTGTCAACACTCCCAGTAGCCACAATCATATCAGAATCATGTAAGTCCTAAATAACCACATCATGTGGTGAGAACTCAACTTTCTTACCATAGCTAGAGTGGCAAATCTGATAGATAGACAATAGGTTCATTAAAATGTTAGGAACAAAAAGAACATCCTGAAGGGAACCCCTAGCTAATGCAACAGAACCATAACCCAAAACTGAAAGATGAGATGAGTTTCCAATAAAAATCTATGAAGTAGCACAGGGAGCAAGTGAGGTGACCAACTATTGAGTGTGAGTCATGTGGTGAGAGGCACCAGAATCAAGAAGCTAGGTGGTCCCAGAAGTCATTTCTCGTGTAGTAAGAGCATGACCTTTCCTTGCAGGGGACGATGTGGACTGAGGATCTAAAATGTGATGCTCCTGCATGGATTCCTCTAAAGCCTCCAAACATTTCTAACACCTAGAAATAGGATGTCCATCCTTTCCACAAAAGCTGCAGGTCTCAACTGATTTCTTCTTAGTCTTGGAGGTAGACTTAGTACACTGCGAAGAAGATTTACCCTTGGAAGGGTTAGCTGGAGGTTTGGAATCAATTTTCTATGCAAGTTTGGAGGAATACTCATTTCCTGCTAAATCTTTCTTTGGTTTGTCTTTCTATTTTGGTTTCCCCTGTGAAGACTAAGCAACCAATGCTTGGCTAGAAGAGCCAAAAGCATCCATTTATTGGATCTTTGCCTGTTCCCATGTCAACCGATCATAGAATGTCTCAAATAAAGGCATGGTGTGTCTAGTACCCAAAGCATCCATGGTGGAGTAGAAAGTAGAAGAAAAGATCTGATACTATCCTCTCAACTTTGAGAGTATCAGGAAGATACACTCATCATATGTCTTGTTTCTCCCACATCCCTGCAAAATTGAGCGCAGAGATTTGAACTTCATCAAGAAGTCCTCCATAGTGGAAAAGCTGGTAGGAGTCAAAGTGGTCAGATCTACATCAAGCTGTAGTGCCTAAAACTCATTCACTGTGCCAAACAAATCTGAAAACTTGCCCCAAATGGCCCTAGGAGTTGTCAAACCATCCAGGTGAAAAAGGAGACTGTCGGAGATGTTTAGTGCAATCAAGCCCATGGCTTCATCCATTTTATTCCTATGTTTAATAACCTTAAAAGGATGCTACAGGATAGGTTTGTTTTCATCTAGACATGACCATAAGCCATGTGACATGAGTAGCCTAGTCATGTGTGCTTTCCAGGTGTGGTAATTGTGTGGTGTTAGCCGGGCCATAGAGGGGTCTGACGTTGAGATAAGAAGATGGAAGTAGAAGGGTTGTTTCTAAATGTAAATGATAGAAAGAAAAATCACCCCCCCACAATGTATAAGTCTATCCCCCATACAACAAATAAATAATTACTGAAAGCACAAAAAATGAGAAGAAAACCTAGACGCCAGATGCAGAGACAAAGGAAACGGAAGCCTCTACTTTGACACCAAAAAAGTAAGATCAAATGGCCAAATCAAAAATCAAGACTAGCACCATTTTTTCCAGCTTGAAAACACCTTTCTGATGATGTTTCATTTTTTGAAAACGGACACCGTATGCTCAAGTTATGGCCAAAAAACCAACAATGCCTCTAAAAAACAACTCTCTAAAAAAAACGAGACACAGGAAAAAATTTGACGGTCAAACAACCGTCGCTCATTTGTGGAAAAAAATTTGACGGCCGTATGGCCATCAAATGACTGTCGGCCAGAAATTTTTTCCAGTTGCCATAAAAATCACAGTTGCCGAAAAAATTTGAAAAAATTGCCCAGACAAAAAAAACTAGCAAGTGACATCACTACTGACATCACCTGTTGTTGGCAGGTGGTCTGGCTTTAGTGGACAAGTTGCTGGCATTGGTGGTGGTGGCAGCTGGGCTACTCCTAGGCAGTTCCCATGCAGTAGCTCCGCTGGTGGCGGTGGCTGATGGGTGGCGCGGGTTGGGCCAGGCTGAGCTGGGGTGGTGCCAGGGTGTCAGCGGTGGCCACTCCGGTTGCACTCTGACAGTGCCAACAAACGTTCAAAAAGAACATTTTTTTTATTTTTTTTCTCAAAATTCATGTTGTATGGCCTATGAGGGAGAAAATTTTCCTCTGGGGTCACTATGACCAAAACCAGTGAACTTTATATGATTTTCGACTCTCCCAGGCCTTCTGAGCACAATGGTGGAGTCCATTTTGGCTCAAATTGCTCTAGAAATTAGTGCCTCCTCCAAAATGAAGGAAAAGGCCTAGAGAAGCTATGGCTTTTGGCTATGACTCATGGCTTCAAAAAACCCTTAGACCAGGCAGTAGCAAGGAAGCTCTAATACCATGTAGAAGTTGAGAAATCCAACTTCACAGATCGCCAAGAACACTTGCATGCAAATAACCTGTTGCTGAAAGGAAACCAGAGAGATAAAAGTAAAGACTTGGAAAATCTCAGCGGAGTGAGAGAAAATTCTATTCCAAGGTAATAAAACAAATATTACAAAAGTTCAACCTTAAAGGTGAACGAAACCCTAAAAAGGTAAAAGCTAGATTGCACAATATAATTAATATAAAATATTAATTATATGCACCTAAGAGACAGCTTAAGTGAAAATAGAGTACATAGACAACTTAATAATTAAATCAACATGATCTAATTAATAAGTGAAGATAAATATATACTCTAACACTCTTTAGTTGTGACAAAAAATGTCAAACAAAAAATGACATGTTACGGCAGGTTTTATAAATGATAGGTTACTTTGTAAATTTAACAACATTTGTAAATTCTATGTCAAGATTTACAGCATTAAATTGATCATAGTTGGAAGACTCAAACACAAGAAGAATATGAGTATAGCCAATTTTCAGAATAATATAGGAAAAAAACATGCACAACATATAAATTCTGGTCTATATTTCGACAGATTTTAAATTGCAAAATAATTAGCAAATGTTCGACTTTCAAGAACTCCCATAGCCATATAGAAAATCATAACCAAGTCATAAACAACAAAAATTTTGTGAGTTTATCAAAATATGTCCAACATTATATCTACATGAAATTCTAAAAAAGTTTCAATATCTACAATAGCCCTTTGTTAATGACATTTATGCATATATATGGTCCCAACAAAGTAGTGCACAAAATACAAAGAGAAGGCATTGCAAAAACATGATTTCTGCTTTCTCCATTGAAATAATCTCAGCAACACTAGCTGCCTCTCAAGCCTTGCACAAGTTGCATGCATTTCCTACATCAGGTATAGACATAGATGGGGTAGATGTAAATGTGGTTTCGTCAACCCACCGAAAGTATTGACATCCACTATTTCCCTACAATACCAAATCTACATCAGCTCTTCCTAAAATGATTACTTATCACATTACTTTTAAACATAAAATATAATTTGGATTCCATATCTAGACCTTTTTCTTATTTGAACAAACCCAAAATTAATGCCCAGGATTACTTTTTGTGTGTGACGTCTTCAAGACACAATGGCCAACACCACATTGACACATTGACCGAAGCCATCGATGCTATATCGATAATTATTGCACTATCATTCCAACATATCATTTTGTTTAGTTGATTATTTTGTTCATTCATACTAATTATAATAAAATTAAGATATTGAAGAAATTTTGTTTCAGTTCATAAACCATGTACACTATTTATGCTATGTTGAAGAAATTCAGAATGGAACATATGTGGTTTTTGTCATCATTTTTTAAGAGTTATTCATTTATTTGCAGGCAGTCTATTATTATAGATTATGGATTGATCCTAGGTTAGGGGATTAGGAAGATGACCTATAAGGGTCTATAATGACATAATAAGGCTATAGAAGCCTCTAAATATTGTTAAGAGCACAAAGAAACTAAATTGTTTAATAGAATCCCTCAAACTTCAAAGAGATGTAATCTAAAAGAATGAAATGAAATAGTTGTAGGATACATGTACACTAAATTAATTTTGTAAGGAATCTCACAAAGTCTTTGAATTAATAAAGCACTCTAGAACACATCCTATCATTGTAAGCTTTGTTTGTGCTTTGTTTGCACACAACCATGCAAGTTTAGTGGATGAGGGTTGTATATACTTCAATCACATGAATAGCCCATACTGTATTATATACATTTTTTATCAATAGGTTTGCATGGTTCAATTTCATGTCCATGCCTACTATCTTGTAGACACCCTAAACCTTATTATTAAGATGCCAATTAGAATTGTGGTGGTTGTGTGGATGTATTTTCTTGGTGTGTGTAGAACATGTATATGAATATAAAC
>MU224350.1:229889-248432 GCA_018584345.1 Thuja plicata | reverse complement strand
GATGAAAAAATTCCCCTTGCAGCACTCACACATTAAATTCAAGATATGCAAAGAGGTACTTCCACAAATAAATACACCTTGGAAGACATAGGTCCCTATCCTTTTGACAAAAACTTGGACATGATCCAATTTCTCCCACATTGTGACATTCCTAAATTCCTCACAACCTTTTTTATTTAAAATGATAGAATACTTGTGCACTGTCCCACCTCAAATGTATTTAAGAGTTGTTAAAACATTGTATTTGTTTGAGAATTTTCCCAATAACATCCCTGGTAATGGGTTTTCCTTCAATCCACCTGCAAATCACCAGGGTTTATCCAAACAAGGGAATGAATATCTAGGGATTCAAGGGGCTCCTAGAGATACATTATTTGTTGATGAGGATACGGGATCCCATGGCCAACATGAAGAAAAGAGATTTATACATGCTTAGAGGGATATTCGAGGGATTCATGGCATCCACAAGGGCAAGCTGATTTATGATCCTCTGAGGGATAGGATAATTGTCACTCATGCCTATATCTTGTGCATATATGCACTCACTTTTATGAAGCCAAATGTATGTATATATGTAGACACAACGGGTCTAATATTAATAATATACATACAAAGATGCCTAATACAGAATAATAGAAGAAAATCAAATGGTTTCTTATAACTGCAGATTTGCAAAATCAAATGCATGTTGGAGATTTTTACTCACCTTGCAATGAACTAAATGATGGGAGACATATCCTTGGCAAGCAGCTGAGTGGTTGTGTTACTGGAAAAAACCAATCTCATCATTAGGGCCCTCTTCCGCTCACATGCCACAACTCAATCACAATGCCTAATACAGAACATTAGAAGAAAATCAAATGGTTTCTTATTACTGCGGATTTGCAAATTCAAATGGGTGTTGGAGATTTTTACTCACCTTGCGATGAACTAAATCATGGGTGACATATCCTTGGCAAGCAACTGAACATGGTTGTGTTACCAGGAAAAACCAAGCTCATCATTAGGGCCTTCTTCTACTCGCATGCCACACCTCGATCACAAATGAGCCTTTCTTTTTCTTTTTTTGTTTATAATCAAGAGACTGTCGCAATTACGATGGTATCATTGCTATTACGACAACATCAGGGGCACTTGGAAAAAAAAACAAAAATCACACACAAATGGTAGCGCCATCACAAATTGACGTCAAAATTTGACCCCAAATGTTGTAGTGAGACACCGCTCGAGTATCTGCCCTCTTTTCCCTTCTTTTTCTTATATATAGGTAACATAATTATATCTTCCTTGAATTTTTAATGGATATAGATAGATCATATATATAATTCCAGAAGATAAATTTATCTTGACCTGATATTGAAGACTTGAATATTGAAGACAAACTATGTCAGATTGTGCAAGTTTCCCGTCACCTCAGATTCACGGTAGGGTAGAATTTAGTATCACCAAATAGAACAGACACCAATGTGAGCCTGTCCCATATTATTTCTTCTTTCTACATCTTAAGAGTATTAATATGTCTCCAAGACTATTCTTTATGATGTTCTTAGCTCCTTGGCTCCTAATAACATCGTCTCCCAATCAAAAATAGTTATGCAATATAATTTCTGGACAAAAATGTCGTTGTGAATTTCTATCTGCTTGTCTAGAAACTATCAAATATGTTATTAGCATTGATCTCATCGATAGACCTTCCTGGCATATCACTTGCTAAAAATAAGCGTATACTGTAGATGCAATGGATATGATTTGTTATTTAAGGTTGTTGTTCCTTGTCAGAGTGTTATAAGCCCTTCGTTCTACTACTATAGGAACTCACCAAGTGCAAGGAGACTCAATATCTCTTAGACCCCTATCACATGAAGCAATGGAAATAATCTAGATCCTACACTAGAATTATCATATGATGCATATGCTAATGTTTGGACGATCACAGGAGAATGAAACTTCACTTTTAAATACTTGGCCAGAATATGTTTGCAAATATCAAACTTAATTAGCATTTTCTATATTAATATTCTTTCATGACAAGGAAATTTTACATCTATCTACTCTTACTTAGCCTTGTAGTTTCCAAGCCAGCTCAGTATTCATTCTTCATAATATAACAATATTTACAATATTAAAATAAATGTAGCCCCACTATAAATGCCGCCAACCATGTTAAATCTTTTCTGCAAGGCATTATTAGTGTCGTTCGTAACAATTTTAATTCCCATACATTATGTATATGGCTCAAGGAGATATCAAGATTAATATATCAGCTGGACCTTAGAGCTTGATGATGATATTTGAAAAGATATTTGATATTCATATCCCATGACAATGTTTAAGGAAAAATTCATAAAGTTGTGATGCAATAAAAATATAAGCTCTTCTCAAATAGAATCAGGAACCATAGGGTATGCTTCGGCAACAACTTATTATATCATTGAGCAACTTATTATATATTTTTCCATGTCATTCACTCAGTGGCTCTTGTCGGCCATGTGAAAAGTTGAGCCTACACATGGTGATTAATTTATCTAACCCTCCATTTGAGAGAGAGATCGTTTTTCTCATAGCACTCCACTGGGAGCTCATAGGCGGGCTTTGCATTCATTTCCTTCAATGCTTCCCTAGTTATCAGGGCTCTTGAGTGAGCTGATTCTTTCTCCAAGATATCTAGCGCAGTCAACCTTTGTTTGTTCATTGTGTTTACATTTACAGTCTGCTTTGACACCATATTGAGTTTTAGAATCACTGCAAATGTAATAGCACTCTCTATATTTTCTGTGTGTTTCAAATGCAACAATATTTCTTGCATTTAATTTGAGAAAGAGACTAGGAGAGACATGTCCCTTCATGGGACATGTCTATTCATTATAATTGTTAATGTTTTATTAATCAATCATATATTAGAATAATATAAGTTTGCATAATATATATTTAATAATAATATATATAATATAACACACACACAGACACACACATACAAATACAATATATTATTATTAATCTATATCAAAGTATAATATGTATTCTAAATGATCATACGACTGAAGCTACAACCTTTAACAAGTTTTCACTATGATGATAGTCCTTAACCAAATCTAAGGTGATTCACTTCAGCTTGGCTAACTTTTTGTTATGTTCAGTCAATTAAATAGGGTTTGTTGCAACTAATAACTCCTATTAAAATTTTATAAAATAATTTATGTATACATCATTACTAAAATTAGAACATACATGCTTTAATAGGTGAGTGCATAATGAATTTAAATAAAAGAAACTAGATAAGGTGTGTGACATTCAATTTGACTGAATAATCAACTAGTTTGACTAAGCAATTAGCAAAATCTAACAACTAATAATTCATAATCAAAGTGAGACTAAGTTACATAAACAAATCACTCAAGTCTAAAATAGGTAGTTGGCTACTAATCTGAAATATGATGCCATACAAAGCTGGGAATCATTCTTCTAAACAACTACATACTCTCCATGTTGTTCTCTCTGTCATGCACATGTCAAGACCTATTGTTGTCACTATTGTGCCATCACCATAAAAATTCCATAGTTGTAGTACATAACATGAGAGACAACCTATATGTCTCATACAGTCAGTCAATCCGAGTCTTGAGGAACCTAATAATGTAATTAGTCCAATTAAATAGTTTCAATGGGTCTTTTAGGAGTAAAAAATGCCTAATTATTTCCCTATGTCATCCCCCATGTTCTAAAAATCACAAAATATCCATCGAAGTTCGAACTATTGATCATTTGTTTTTGGTAATCTGAGTCTAGGTAGTTATCGAAGTTATGGAATTCCTCATGCATGCACATTATGAAACAAGATCAATGATAAAAGGGCTAGAACATGCCTCCCATATGTTAGATCACCTTGTATTCCATCTATATAGATGGATTCCAACACCAAACATACCCCATCGTGTGGCTAAAATGTCTGCTGCTGCTCCCGTGGCTCTATTTCCATGCTTTTCCTACATGCATGTTTACTGTCTAAGCTTGTTGACCCTCCACTGCCTTTGTATCTACACATAACCACTTTAATTCAAATATATTCTAATTTAAACATCCATTCCATGAAGTATAGTGGCCATGCAAGGTTACACCACCTTGAACAAGCTTGTAGAAGGAAGAAATTTGTGCATGTTCTCTACTGTCATAGTGGAGACAATGAGAACAAGGATCATGCCAAGATTTCTTGGGAACTTCCAGCCCCACTTTGTGCATCCACAAACAAGTGTACATGTGTTTCATTTCTATGGTTTCAAGTGTACATGTGTACATGTGTTTCATTTATAGGGTTATTGATCAGTAATCGGCCTTGAAGTTGATTTGAGTGCCAACACAAAGGGTATTTCATGTTGCTTCTTAGTCATAGACATCTGGGTAAGGTAATAATTTTTTTTGCAATTATTTTAGAAATTTTATGAATGTTATGAGAATATTTAGAGGATTTAGTGAATTTTATAATGGAATTAAGTGAAAAGATAGTTTAGGTTTTTCTCCAATATAGCTTATGCTACTATTTCTATTTTGCAATTATTTTTTCCTTCAATATCAAATAATAGAGCTTTCTATAAAATTTGTACTTAATTTGGAGTACAAGTATAAAATCAAAATTGAGCATCATCTAAAGCTTTGAAGGTACCATCACAAATTCAATCTTGGGTAGGTATGTCTAATTTTATACATACTTCAAGAAAGAAACATGATCCAAACCACTTAGAATTTATCACACTCTTCCATACCTAATACACTGACTCAACCTTGCTTCTTCATTTGTTCTACTACAATCTCTATATATACTTGCAGACACCCCATTTCTCTCTTCATGTCACGAACCAAGGAAAAATTTTAGTGAAATAAAATAGACACAACTGATTATTTTATTTCCTTCTCTGATTCTCACTAATTTTGTACTTTTTTATCTGATTTTGATTTCTTTAATGTTGTCTTTATAATTAGCAATCTTTGGGATAAATATATCGAATCCTTGGTAATCTTTGGAATATTTCTTTTTTTTTTTTGGATGTTCCATTCAACATACAGTGTAGCTAAACTTTATGTGACGTACCATGTTTCCTTGTGACATGGTGCTTCTATTTACAATCGTAAGCTCTTGCACATATATGATTGATACAAGTTTTTGTTTGTAATGTCATGTTTGGAGAATTATAGATTTATTTAGAGGCTTGGAGAAATTAGAGGTATTTATTTTTAATTGGATTGTCTTCTTTTAGTTTGATGAATCGGTGCATCTCTTTTATCAAATTTACCCAAGACATCCACCTATGCAACAAGCAGAAATATGTGTGGTAGTTTATCATATATCTTGTTCAAGCATTCATCATTTGTGTATATTAGCATTTAACATATTCTAGAGGAATTTTAACACGGGTCTCCATTGTGAAAGCCTTGATATTTGCAAATGAGATCATGCCTTTTAACCATAGATTCAGAGCATTTTTAAAATGGTGACCTCTATGAAGGTTCACTTCTTACTACATCACATCCTTAATGATGACTTAAAATTTAATGTCCACATATACTATATGG
Source organism: Thuja plicata (assembly GCA_018584345.1). Classification (NCBI taxonomy): domain Eukaryota; kingdom Viridiplantae; phylum Streptophyta; class Pinopsida; order Cupressales; family Cupressaceae; genus Thuja; species Thuja plicata. The sequence goes on along the minus strand of MU224350.1, from coordinate 242,867 downwards.
TATTGGTCCCTATTTATTGATTGATACCCTAAATTATCACTAGATCATTGAGACTGCCAAAAGTAGATGTTGAAAAACAAAACAAAGATTAAACCCTTCCACTCAAATGTATGGACGTTAAAGTTATTAATGGTTAAAAGAGGTTACACACCAAGATCCTAGTTTAAGGGACTGCCTAATTTTTGAGTGGGATATTAAAATAATTATGGCATGACAGAAATATTGTAGAGACCAAGTTAGGTTACATGTAGTTTTCATGACATTAAGGAATATCTCTTCCCTCTGGCTTGAATCTTGAAACAAACACAACCTTATATGATTATATCATCTTAAGATAAATTTAGTCAAATGATAGAAATAAACAAAATAAAGAATTCTTATATTTCCTCTCACCATTCAATTCAAACACACACATTGTTGAAAGATATGTTATCTTGAAATAAATTCTGGAGAACACCAAGGAATAGACAAAATTGAGAATTCTAGTTTTTTGCCGATATGAAAAGCATTTCAAATCTGCAGAAACAAGTAGTCTAAATTGAAATTAATTGCTATGAATAAACACACCTTGAATAGACTAAATTGAAATCAATAAAATAAGGCCATGTCAAGGACATAGTTAGTATTTTATGTTTGTTTAATGCAATTGGTATTGGATGTAAGGCCATTAGTGCCACAAATGTACCTAATTGGCCTATTGGGCCCTATTGGTCAAAGGTGGTCAAATAGGTTGAAGTAGGTTGAATATACATTTGAATAGTGGAAATGAGATATTTAGACCATATTTGATGTTTTTATAAGGTTCACAAAGTTATTTGGTGTCAAAATATCAAATTTGATCAAATCTCTTCATGAACATGATCTCCTTTTCTTTAGAGATTCCAACCTTATAATAACAATAATTCATCTTTTACTTTTTAGGTACTAGAAACTACATATTTGATCATTAAACATAAGAAATCAAATAAATTCTAATTTTTCAACTTAATTTTGTACTAATTCTTTTGCCTAAACTTGTGAAAACTTGCCCAACAAAAAAAATAGAGAGTACTCAAAAAGTTTGCAAACTATGGTTTCAGACTTTCATCCCTCCTCAACAACTACTATTTTGCACTAATAGTCATTGGTGCAGAGTGCACATGAAAATAATTTTAGTGATGACCTACCCTCATTTATCTTGAATGTTGTTCTCCAATTCAATACAATCCAATCATAGGACTAGTCTTGATCTCTGCTGACTCTCTATTTCTCACTCAACCTCCCAAAATGCAAGGTCATCCCAACATGGGATAACAACTTCAAACTCACAAACCAGTAGATTATAATCTCCCTCAAATATAGAAATGGAAACTATCTTGGATCAAACAAAGACTTTAATAAGGGTTACACACTTCCTACAGACCCTTAAGAATCCATTTTCCATAGTCAACTGGCCTCTAAATTCTTGCAAACTTGCAATTCTCATATTTTGTCCTAATACCTATTAGGACTGCAATGATAACCTTTAATTCAACCCAATTAAAGAAAATGGAACCAAACTAGCCTAGTATGGTTCTTAAGATCCTTTATTACTACCTCTTCCAAATCCAAACAATCAGGCTTTACAAAGTCTGCAAACAACCATAAAACTCAGAATTCAGTCCTCCTCTGCCAGGTTGCAACAAGGTTCATTGTTCATTATAAGCCTTGAATATGGGATCAAGACTAATTGGTGAGTGTTTTGGATCCTTCTAACATCACAATTTCAAACCCCAAAGAAAATTCAAAACATTCGACATTCCATGATATTCAAGGTAGCATCAAATCCATGATGCCCTATCACAAGAGTTGTGGATTTCCTAGATTCACTTGTCCTTTAGACTTTAGAATATCCATGATATTCAAGGTAGCATCAAATCCATGATGCCCTATCACAAGATTTTTGGATCTCCTAGATCCACTTGTCATCTAGACTTTATAATATCCATGATATTCAAGGTAGCATCAAATCCATGATGCCCTGTCACAAGAGTTATAGATTTCCTAGATCCACGTGTCCTCTAGAATTTAGAATATCCATGATATTCAAGGTAGCATCAAATCCATGATGCCCTATCACAAGAGTTGTGGATTTCCTAGATCCACTTATCCTCTAGATAGACTTTAGAATATCCATGATATTCAAGGTAGCATCAAATCCATGATGCCAATAGCATTGGTCTTCGAACATTCATGATGTCCACCAAATACTTAGAGCATACACAAATTATAACCACTTGGATCATTTAGCTTAGGTTTAACCCCACATTTGATCTTGTAGCTCAAATTTACCTTTGCATTTGATCTTTTAGCTCAATTTTTCCCTTACATTTGATATGTTAGTTCACGTTTGCCTCTGAATTTTATAGCTTCTGCAAAACAATTAACTACAATGAAGTTTGTGCTCAAATTTACACCTGTATTTCATATTTATGTTAAAGGGTTGTAATATCTGTTCTATTTGGTGATTTGTTTTACACTGGCTACTTTGACAGAAGTTGTAAGGGGCGCAAATTTTTTAATGATTTTAGTGTTTGTGGTTTCAGTAATGCATGCGTCTATGATAGATGCAAAGAATGGTTTGTATTACTATATTTTGACTGGTTTTTTATTTTCTTAATTTTACATGTACAAATGAGCATTCCCAATTTTTCTTTAATTCACCCAAAGATGTTGCATGGGTTTAGGTTCATAGTTTTTGGTTTACTCAAGACTTAACCATAATAGCTATCAAATATTATATGCATAGGTGGAAGACTATAATAGCAGAAGTATAATTAGGTCTAAGAATATTTGTGTACTTTTGACATCATTTTGCTTAGTTTCTGAAGGTTATAGATAATCTAAGTGAAGAAGAATCATTTCAGATAATCTAAGTGAAAAACAAAATGGGGAGACAATCACTAGATTGTGGTCTAACTTCAAAAGAAAAGGCGATGGAAAATGTTATTGTCCTTGCAAAATTTTTAAGGGCTTAAATACTTGAAGATTTCTAATCAAAACAACTAAGAGACATTATAGGGATAATGGTCACATTGAAGGGGGGTTTGATTATCATCAATTGGTAAGTTTTTCATTCTATTTTTTTAACAATTAGTGTATATATATATATATATATATATATATATATATACACACACACACACACTTGATGATGAGATCATTATCATAGTTTATTTGTGTTCATCATTTTTATATAGTTCAACCTCCCTAGGATAGTACGTGATATAGACCATGGAGGTGCGAATATGGAGAAAATAGTTTTGGAAGTGGAGGATCTTGGAGGTGCGAACATTGAAGCTGAAGATTATGATCCCATGGAAGATGACGATCATGCGCCAGATAACACATTTGAAGATGATGTTACTAATACATTGATCCATGACACATTTGGTACTAGAAAAAATAATGATGATGATCAGGATGATGTTGATGTCATCCATGATATACCTCTACTTGAGAAGGCAGACACATCCCTTTACGAAGGCTCCCAAACAACTCTTCTCTCTGTTGTATTGTTGTTGTTGAACTTGAAGGTTATTAATGGTTTATCCAACATAACAATGTCATGTATGCTAAGGTATGTCATATATGTCATTATAGTAATTAAAGGGTGAAACATGTACCATAAATATTGTTAATATTAATAACTTATATTTTTCTATATATTGATAGGTGAGTTTTTGTTACCACCATTGAATATTCTCCCTCGCTCATACCAAGAATTATGTGCCACTATGAAAGATATTGGAATGGAGTATCAAGCAATAGATGTATGTCCCAATGATCATATCATTTATCATAAAGAACATGAATTTGCAATAGAATTCCCTGAATGTCATACGAGTAGATATCAAATAGATCAAATAACAAAAAAGTGTCTCGCAAGGTTCTTCGTTACATCCCCATTATACCACGTTTGCAAAGATTTTTTAGGTGTAGTAGCTTGGCACAATTTATGAATTACCATGCACACAATAGGAGTCAAGATGACATTATTTAAATGCTTGTGAATTTTTCTACATTTAAGGACATAGAGGAAAAGTGGCCGCACTTTATTGAAGAACCTTGAAATCTCAAGCTTTCATTGGCAACGAACGATGTCAATCCCTTTGGAGAGCTAAGATTTATTTACTCTATTTGGCCTATTTTTTTCATCAATAATAACATTCCTCCATGGATGTCAATAAAGAGGGAGCACATTATGTTGGCAATGATTTTTCTAGGTATTTTATTATTTAACAGTTATCTGCATGTAATTATAAATCTTGCAATAAAATAGTCACAATACTTATGTAATGTTGTAGTTCATTCAACTAGGTAAGTACCAAGTTAAAGATATGAATGTATATATTGAGTCTCTTATTGATGAGTTGTTGGAGTTATAGAATGGTGTCACTATGTATGACATATATAGACCAATAGGACATAGACAATTTCAATTCCATGCAATGCTTGTATGGACAATACATGATGCCCCAGGGCTAACACATTTTTCTAGTATGTTATGGTGAATTCAAGTTGCACATGATAATTCTGATTATAAAAATTAACATATTTAATCCAATTGTATCATTATCTTGTAGGTCTTCAAACAAAGGGAGATTTTGCATGTCCAGTTTGTGGTCCAAAGATGAAATCTCATCATCCAAAAAGTTTAGGAAAGCAGATATTTGACGAGTATAGGAAATTCTTCCATATAAATTATAAGTATCAAATTATCGAAAAACATCTTTTCAATGGGAAAGAAGATACTACATCTAAGCCACAAAGAATGACAACTTGCTTATGGAAGTTGGAATATAATAGAATTAATCATCAAGGTACTACCATTCTACTTAATGGTTTATGTTTGGAATTTATATATTTCTATTGCATTTTGTTTGTTGATTATGTAATTGATGATCATGAAGGTCGTCAAGACAATACTACTGAGCACCTTCCAAAGGGACTAAAAATTTATCCCAGACAATTTAGTCGGTTTCCCTACTATGAGTAATTATAAATTGTGCATTTGTTTGATACTATGTATATTGGAAAGAATGTAACAGAAATATTGTGGAAGATATTGGATGGAAGGCTTGACAAAGAAAAATTGTCAAAATTTGTAGTGACATTCATTAATCCAATCATGAAATAAAAATTTTTATTGAATCAAATAGAAATGGAGAATGGATTAATATAAGTGCCCTTCCTTGGTTATTAACAGAGCAGAAAAATGATGTCATAAAAGAAGTCATGCGAAAAATTTGATTTCCCACAGGATTTGCTGCGGACATAAGAAATCTCATATCAAAGAAAAGTGAATTTGGGCCAGGGTTGAAAATGCATGATTGGCATACCTTCATCAAGGTAAGTCATGTTATTTTGTATTTACAATATATTTGTAAACTACATGTACTTTTCATTGTATTATGTGAGAAAAGAATGACATGATTATTTTTATAACTGTTGTAGTACATGCTACCCCTATCTCTCACAGAGAACTTCAATAATAACATCAAACAAGTGATATATGATCTTGGAAAATACATGAGGTAAGCAATGATATCTGTTCAATTTGTTGTATATATTTATTTTATTCACAATTTGCTTTTCTTATTATGTAATATATTGTAAAGTCTCGTATTTATATATTTTTGTGTCTTGAATACTTGTAGGTGGTTTTCATCTACAAAAATCTATAAAGAAGATATAAAATATTGGAAGAGAAGAATTCCTCATCTAATGTGTGAAATGCAAAAGTGTCTACCTTCAACCTTTTTCAATGCACAAGAACACTACCTTATACACCAAGTTGAGGATATTGAATTGTGTGGACCTGTACACACTGGATCAATTTGGATGGTTGAGAGGCACTTGAAATTTTTGAAGGCTTTGATTCAACAAAGAGCACATCCTGAGGGTTCTATAGTGGAGGGATATATGGTATACTATACTATGGTGTACATTACTGAATATCTTCCTAAGCTTTTAACAAAGATCCATATAGATCGCATTTGGGATCTCAACACCATTAGAAAATTGTAAGGGGAGTACTTGGTGGGGAAAGGTAGATTAAGGAAAGTGAGAGGTAATAAATTATAAGATGTTATTGTAGCTATTAATTAATTATTAATCTTCAAAATTAATCGATTGTAAGTTGTCTATTTATTTTTTGTATAGCTCTCGAGAGTAGGATGTAATACATTTGTATATTGCAAACAATCAAGATTGGATGATGGTATGGATTGAAAGATGTCATCATTTAGGTTGCACATTAACATGGGAAGTTGTGTCTTCATTGGTTAAAGAAGCTCATCGTAACAAAGATCCAAATATTACACAAAAGAAAATAGATTTAGCATATGGTTTAAGAGATTTCTAGGTACGTATAAATTTGTTAATCACCCGTACGTTTATCAACTCCTGATGCAATAATTTATACATGTTCGACATATTTTTGCAGGTCAAACACCACAAGGCTATGTTTTGCAATGGTCATAAATTTTACATCAAAAAGTTGGATGACACAAAGAAAGTTTATGATTCTAGGATAAGTGCAGTCTTTTAGGTGACTAATATTTCATCTAGAAATGACTTACATCCTCGAGAGTCTGAAAATTGATACTATGACATTTTGGATGATATACTTGAGTGTGACTTTAATTCCTTCAGATTAGTTCTCTTCATTTTCAGATGGTACATGCTACAACTTAATGAAAATGATCTTGATAGAACTACTATTGAACATGATAATGGATTTCCAATGATTAATATAGGGTGGTTTGAGCCAATTGGGGATGAGCCCTATATTCTTCCAAGCCAATGTGAGTAGGTATTTTACTCACAGGTTCCACATAAATTAGGTTGGTCATTTTTTGTTAGATATGATCCAAGAGGAAAGCCAATAAGGTATAATGTGATGGAAGAAGAAGATTCCAAACAACAAGAAGATGATGTAGATGATGATCACGCTCGCTAGTTAGTCGATGATGTTCTTGATGCAACTTTTCTTGAAGAAGAAGAAGATGATGATGATGATGCTACTGATGATGATGGTGGTGGTGGTGGTGGTGGTGATGTCGATAACGATGATGATGAATGAAATGTACAGCTATGTGATCACTGCTTAATCTATTTAATATTGATTTCATGATAGAAATGTACAGTTATGCAATAAATGCTTAATCTAATTAATTCATGATGTACCTTTTAATTTTTTTTAATTCATATGGGATGCTTATGGTTTTTATTGTACTTACTATGTATTTTTGAGTATAGGTATCATGAAATTTTTAGCTAACATAAGGTAATTGAATTATATATGTAGGTACCCGAACCCCTTTCATGAGCATCCCACACAGTCTCATAGATAGACAAGTATAATTCAATTCACCCTATAGAGATTAATATATTTCACAATTTGCAAAATATCATGCATTAATTGCTATCTCTCTCATTTGATGGAGTGTAGATAACAACAAATAGGTATTTTTCAAATGTTTCTTTCTTGAGAAAAGGAAATATAGGAATGGAAGAAGAAAGTGAGTCATGTAGTATGTCTGAATTAGGAAGATCAACTAGAGTTGAAAAGACTAGAAGGAAATTCAATAAACGCATAAAAATTTTCCTTGCTCAAGGGGGGTCATGTTCTTATGATGATGAGAGCAAAGGCAACATCAAGGTGCCCTTTAGGTACCAATATCTATATAAACAATGGGTCCCCAAGGAACTGCCTCCAATAAAAAATGATTTTAGTGTTAAAGGAAAGATATATCGCATTGCACCATCGTCAATACATGGTTTGGGCCTATTTTCCATGGATGGCATAAAGTTCTCTTACAACAAAGTTGTCGAATTGATGGAGTATGTTGGACCTTGTTACGATTACAAAGGTTGGATGCAAATTTTTTGATATAAAAAAAGTATGTGTAGGTATGCACTCTCGTCAAATTATATTCAACAAAAAGACAATGAACAAAGTAAAAGAGTGGCTATATACATTGACGAAAGGCCAAAAGCATCAAGGAATATCATAGGTTATATAAATAGTACGTGACCTCTGTCAACTATTAAGCAACCCAATAGCATATTTGAGGCATGCGAGGGAAATCATGTATTTTCATGTGCAATAAAATCAATACCTCCAGGGGAAGAGCTACTTATTGATTACAATTTGAATCGCATAGATACAAACAATGTCACTATCATGGGGGTATAGGTACGTACTATGTACCATTAAATAATTGAGTTTTTTGCTAGCCACATCTAGAGAGTCTCCTCACCATCCACCTCATCTCCATCATCATCTTCTAATGAAATTTATTAATCTAATCCTTTCTAATTATTGGTTAACTTTAAATAATAAAACAAGGCCACAATATGGAGCAACCACATAAAGGGGACAATGATGATCCTGTAGGCACTTCTTCCTAGTAGGTAAACCTCTTTGTTATTATACTACAAATCAGTAGAAGAAAAATGTTAAATAGTGTTTTTTATTATGTTCTTTTCATCACTGTTTCAAATTAATTCTAATAGTGTTAGTAATATTGTTGTCACAAACATGTGGTCATGAGAGAAAGGGAAAGGAACCTAGAGTCTCTTAGGAGGAGTCCTTTGACGAGGATCGAGATGTTGATTTCAATATTTGTGATGACCCAGCCTCTGTACTTAAAAAATTCCTCCAAAGAATTTCACAAAGAGTGGCTCAATTGGCATCTATATTCCCTCCGAATCCTGAATCACAAAAGACAGCAATTGCATTGATGCACCGATCTCAAAATTATACAATAAGTATTAATGTAATTTTTAATTATAACAAAAGTTCAGTAATAGTTTTTATGTCATTAAAAAATAAACGGATGTGTTTCTTTTACAACCTTTTTTGCATAGTTTTGAGACTTGTGGCAATGATGAGGGTACTATAGGTGGTTCAGGTAGATCGCATGGTGGACTATTTTTTTTTATGGTCTAATAATATTATCCATGCTAATCAATGCTTTTATTATGCTCTAACAATCTTATTCTTCAACACCTATCAATGATCATTTACTATCACCGCCTCATATGATGACATGCTTAGATGTAGTGCCTCCTGCAATGTCAGCAACACGTAGCATGGCCACAGATGCCATGGCACCACATACTCATACGCAAATTTTATTTTCTCTTTCATTATATATATGTTTATTTTCCTTGAAGTATTCTTTCTTAGGGGCATTTCATAAAGGATTCAATTTATGCAATAGGAGATGCATCACATGAGGATGCATTTCTTGGATGTACTTGTATTCCTAGAATGGGAACGGTGAAAGATTGCATATTTCTTGTGAGCGACGAAGAAGGAGATCCCTTGAAAATAGAAAAAATTCTAGGTACTTTAAAGATTGGACCTTTCTTTTACTATATAATCATATGTTAATTATGATGAAATTATTTTTCCATTAGTATACTCAGAGGAAAAACAAAGACAAAAAGCACTACCGGCAGACAGCAAGCATCACCGGTAACCATAAGCAGTACCGGTGAAATGCAAGCATACCCGACAGCACAAAGAATTTTTAAGAAAAAATGCTAAGTATAAATGTGACAAGCATTACCGGTGAACACAAGCATTACCAGCGAACACAAGAATTATCAGCAACATAGTTTCGAGAATCAACCCAACAGGAACAAACAAGCATACCCGTTGACATGTTCAAGAAGGAACACCGACAATCAAGAAAACCAACCATCAGAATCGACAGACAAATCAAGAACCCGCAAATTGTGGATCTGATTTTTACACGTCGATTAAAGCAATGTAAATCTATTTATAGAGTTTTATTTTTGTTTTAAATAATATTAGATGGTCATGCATTCTTTATGTAAATGCTTTAAAGCATCCTAACGGATCTAAAGCATATCTAACTATAGATCAAGATCAAGTTGTATATCTTGAATCTAGAGTTAACATGTAAATGCATGAATCAATAATTGAGCCTAGATTAGTATAAATAGATGTTCGTACTCAATTGTGAATATATGAATTCTTAATAATTGATAGCCACAAAGAGCATCTAAGGAGAAAAAGGCAAAATTCATGCAAAGAACAGAAATAGAATACATCAGTTAACAAGAACACAAAGAGGCTACCGACGAGCAGATAAAGGTAATACTCAATCATGGAAGGATGATTAATAGTATTTTTGGAGCTTCATAGGATCTATTTTATCAGCAATTGAAGATTGCATTTATCATTAGATCAAAGACTTATGTAGTTGCAATCTAAAAAGTGCATCACATCTAAAGTCCTTTTGCAGAAGGTGGACTTGAGCGTCCTTTGTAAATATCTTAACAGTGTTGCTAAAGCTTCAAATGAAGTATATCTTAACAGGTCTCCACTATAATACTCCTAATAGGGTAGGTTATCAGAAGTGACCAAATTGTAAGCCTTAACCGGCTCTTCTTATTTGTAAATAGTGAAGTTTGTGGGTAACAATCCCCACCACAGTTTTTACTTCCTTAACAGAAGTTTTTTGTGATACCATATCTTGTGTTATGTGTTATCAAATTTCATGTATGTTTCCTTTACTGTTACACATCAAATGGAATGTATGATATGATTTCATATGCATAAAGAAAGATGAATAGATAGATAAGTTATTTTACAAATTGATGAATAAGGGTTAATGGGCTAACCAAGAAAAGTTTTAGTGGTATTGATTCACCCCTCCCCTCTCAGTACAAATTATCTCAATATAATTCCAACAATTGGTATCAGAGTTGAGTCTCTCTTGAAAAGCTTAAATACTTGAGAGAAAAGATCAGAGCAATGGATAAGTTTAGACTAGACATGACTATTGAGAATGAGCAGTTACAGATGCAAATAAACTTTGAGCAGTATAAGGAGGCAAAGATAAAGCTAAGAAAACTTCTTGAAGAAAGACAGATTATGGCAACCAGGTTGAATGAGAAAGACTACAAAGAAATGGAAATACAAGAGTATTTTGAAGTAGTAGAATCATCAATGATCAAAGCTTCAAATGCATTAGCTGAAGAGATAACAAGTATGCAGGAGATCAATCTACATCTAACAAATCAAATCAAGATGCTACAAATTGGTCAAGAGACTCAAATGGTAAAAATGATTGATATTATGAATGATGCAAGAAAAGCTGAAAATGAAAGAACACTAGCTATTGATGACAGGAGGAAAATTATAGAGAAGCACAAGAAAAAGAATCAGAGATTCAAAGACTCACTCAGCATCACCATGAGGTCACCAACCAAATTATTCTTATGAGCCAAGAAGAAAATAAACTAAATATAGAACTCATTGAAAGAATACAAATCATTGGTGAGCTAAGAGAAGAGAATGAGAAATTGAAGTATGAAATCAAAGTCCAGAATCAACACAATGAACTGATCAAAAAGGCTGAGGATAGCAACAAATGGATGGAAGACTTTCTTGATGGACAAAGAAGAATCAACAACTACACAGGATTAGGGTACAATGAGAATGAATAATCCTCTAATCAAACTGATAAGAGGAATGCTTTCACAACCCCAAGATCCAAGAAGCTGTCATGCAATCACTGTGGAAAAATAGACCACACCTCAAACATTTGAAGAATAAAAATGAAAGGTATTTCTCAAGCACAATCTACTTTTATTGTTAATTGTTATAAATGTCAAAAGAAAGGACACAAGGCACATAAGTGCAGATCCAAAGTGGTAAATCCAAAGAGAAAAACCTACATGGACAAATATTGTCCTACATGCAAAATGAATGGGCATACACATAAGGAATGCTGGAAAAAGAACAACAAAGCTTGGACTCAGAAAGAAACTAATAAAAGCTACAAACCAACCAGAGAGGGTAACTCATATGTTTTGGACTATAACACATGGGAAAATTGCACAACATGTGGAAGGTATGGACATATTGCTGCAAACTGTATGAGAAAATGGACCAGAAGGTCAAGAGGATGGTCCAATCCAGGAATGGCATGTTTACACTGTCATAAATTTGGACATGTGATAAAAGATTGCAAAGACCGATTGACAGACACAAAGACTCATCCCAATGGAAATACCATTGATGACATCAAAAGAATGAGAAACAAGATGTGGGTAAAAGCCACAAACACTGAAGGTGCTAGTACAATTAATACAAATGATGACACCCCATCCACTGGATCTGGTGACATCACTACATCTAACTAGATTGCACAAGTAAGTATGGAACTGCATTATCACAAGTTCTATTATGCATCAGTTCCATTACACATAAGTTCATATTGTTACATAGGCATGAATAAAGATGCAATATACTATTACTTGATAATTTACTATAATGCAACCATCAATTATTAGGCACAATATGCATCGGTGAACACACACAGAAAAGACATGCAATACTTACCAGAATATATCGGTCATTACAAAAATTGTATGTAACCCGACAAGTATCACTATACACTAAATCTACAAAAGTTGTTGTCGCAATATTACCGACGATCATCGGTAAAGTCTCCAACACCGCTAAGCTACCCTGACACTTTGCAAAGACACCAGAGGAGTTATGAATGTATTTACTGACGGAAGCAGTCTTCATAAACTTATGAAGTTGGTAAACATTAATGACAATTTAGGGCACCAAAAAGTATAAAAGCCCGATGGGTAAGCTCATTTTTGCACCCACAATTTTTGAGCAGAGCAAAGAGATTTTTGTGCAGTTTGAGAAGTGACCCAGCAGAAGAAATCCACAAAGCATTCAGATTTGAAGGAGATCACAGACATTCAGTAAGTTCCTTACTCACCGATAAGCACTGTTTTGATTCATGAAAAGCCCTAAATTTCAAATTCGATGGCATCTACGTCTAGGGTAGAGAAAATCAAGGTTGACAAGACAAAACCTTACAGACTTGTTAAAAGAGGGGCATGTGCTGAACCAAAATACAAATTACATCCTAAGATAGCCTCTCAACCAGA
>MU224350.1:206821-227780 GCA_018584345.1 Thuja plicata | reverse complement strand
TAGAAAAACTTGACTATGAGATCAAGACTGGGTTAGCAACAGAAGCAATAAAATCATTATTGAATGAACCCATTGACAACAAACAAATGAGGTTTGGTACTTATGAGGAAGCCAAACAGAAAATTAAGTCAACACTTGTTGTCAATAAGGCTATAAAGTAGGCTAAGAGAAGGGTGAAAAACATAAAGAAGAACTTGAACATATCTTATGATGGAGAAGATGAAGAACAGGGTAAGGAGGAAGAACAAAGTAAGGAGGAAGACACCGAGGAACAGCTTCCCATCAGTGAAATTGCAGAGATACAACAATCAAAAGAAGAAAAATTTGTTTCACCACCTCCTCCTCCAACCAAAAAGTCTAGGACAAGAAGCCAAACGGCTAAGGATACTAGTCCATCGCCTATGGTAAAAGGAAAGGTGTACAAAAGGAAACCTGCACCTACAAAGGTTAAACCACCACCTAGGGCACCTGCCAAGAGGAGAAAGTATGTTCAAACAGATGAAGAACTAGAAGATACAACAATGGATGAACCCAATGCTGTCAGACTAGAAAAGGAAAAGGCAAAGATTACATCACCATCTGAAGACATTGATGACATATGTAAGTACATTTCTGAAACTGCATCTATTGGACACCCAAAGATCAGAAAATGGTTAAGATGGGATGTAGAAGAACAAAAGAAGATAGAAGATGCACTAATTGCAAAAATGTGCAGACATTATTATGTCCCACTACACTTCGAAAAACAAGAAGTTCCACAAGAACTCTTGAATAAGATTTCTTCTAGATTCACTTATGCACTACATCAAGAGAAAATAATTAGAGAAAGAGTATTGGTTTCTCTTATGCCTGAATACTCAAAAGAAGAAATAAATGAATTAATGGAGAAATACATAAATAAATTCTCACCAAAGATGAGAGCTTACAAATTTCTTCAAGAGAAACTTATAGAGCTGGATGAAGACACTCACAAAATGTGGAGTGGTATACTAAAACCTGCAGAGACAAACATTACTACAAAGGAACCTATCAACATAGCAGGTCACTCAACAATTGAGTTGGAAAATAAACAAGTGCAGATCACAGGTCAGAAACAAACAGATGTTATAGATGAAGATTGGTCAAAAGATGGCCAACATGATCAAGCACTGTATAGTCCCATCCACATTACCTTGGAAGATGAAGAAGTTGACAAAGAAGATCTAACAATTAAGGGTAACATAGATGTGGATATTAATGATGAATCATGGTTAGACAACATTGTAGACACCATTACAGGAAAAGACCCTACAACAAAGAACCAAAAAGATGAAGACATCAATGCTACTGCAGAGGGTAAGACCGATGAATAGGACAAAGCTATTGACACTGCAGTTGTCAATACGCCAACTAATATGAATATATTGATAGATGCTATCGATATACAATCTAGCCAGGACAAATCATCTAAGAAAGATGATGATATACCCAAAGATATGGGTACAGATGAAAATAAAGGGGCATCAAATAGTCCAAGGGATACCGATACAGAAATGAAGGATGCCACTGATGAAAAGAAAGAGCAAGAGGCAGAGAAAATTATAGAGGACACATCAAAGAAAATTGAAGAGCAAGGAAAGAGTGAGGAAGTAAAGAAAAATGAGGACATGAAACAAAAGGAAGATTCATTTGTTGACACACCTAAGGATCATGAGGAGACATCTTCACAAAACTGGCCGGTGATCACAGAACAGGTACAAAAGGATGACTCAACCTCTTTACACTCACCAACAAAATCTACACAATCACAGAATTTGCAAATGGTATTACATCAATCTACCACCACCAACCAACCAAAGAAGAAGAAGAAGAAAATAGAAAAGAAAGACATTTTGGCTGTCACACTGGATGAAGTCATTGAAGTACCAAATTGGGACATCACCACTTTGGACAGTGGCAAACTTCAAGAGTTTGGAGTACTTTGTCAATGAAAATCCATACAAAAGAAGATGATCAAAGAACATAGAGAAAACATGTCACTTGAAAAAGCCAAAGAAATACTCCAACAACTGGTTCCTGAAGTGAAAATTAATGAAAATGTTTCAGTTAAGGAACAAATTGTTGTTCTTACTGATGCTATCACAGAGCAAGGGATAGAAGCTGACCAAGCAATGGAAGAACAAGCAGAGAATAAATATCAATACAAGCTAATTGATAAGATAAGCCAAGAAGTGGCATTGAACAAGGTTAAACTCTCAAAACTTAGTGATGAACTGGAGCCAATGATTGCAGAGGCAATAACCTTAGTTCAGAAAATGTGCACACTTGACAAATTTGCAAAAGAAAATAGTGACAAACATACATAAATTGATTCTAATGTCACTAAGAGTGCACAAAGCCTAACCTCAAATGTTGAGAGCATAAAGGCACATCATGACATAGTGATTGAGGCAAACAAGCTAAGACAGGAAATATGGGATGCTGAGACACAATTTAGAGGAGAGATTATAGAATTACAAGCACACATTTTACCAAATCTCACAAGACTTCAGTAGCATATCTCAGAGGCTAGAAATCTGATAGCAACCCCAGAGATGTCTATCATAGACAGCATCTATGACATTCATGTAAGAATTTCACTACAGCACATAGCTCTAGAAATGCTGAAAGAAAAATGGGAAAAATGATGGAGGAAGTCAAATCCTCACATTCCCACCTTTTTGAGAACTTGTAAGTACCTTTGTCCTTAGAATCAAAAAAGGAGGAAAGGCAATGTATATAGCTATGTACAATACATATATCAGAAAAAGAAATAAAAGATAAATGATATAGATATATACTTACACTTATTGGCATATACATAGGGGGAGTCATTCAAATGACTAAGGAAGAAGTATACATAGGTGTACATACTAATATACTTAGTATGTTGCACATATCATGTTTTTGATACTAATGTCAAAGGGGGAGATGACATTATTTTTCCATTAGTATACTCAGAGGAAAAACACAGACAGGATGCACTACCAGCAGACATCAGGCATCACCAGCGAACCATAAGCAGTATCGGTGAAATGCAAGCATACCCGACAACACAAAGAATTTTTTAGAAAAAATGCTAAGTATAAATGTGACAAGCATTACCAACGAACACAAGCATTACCAGTGAAAACAAGCATTATCCGCAACACAATTTCCAGAATCAACCCGATAGGAAAAGATAAGCATACCTAATGACATGTTCAAGAAGGAACACCGACGATCAAGAAAACTAACCATCAGAACCGACAGATAGATCAAGAACCCACAAATTGTGGATCTAAGTTTTACACGTCGATTAAAGCAATGTAAATCTATTTATAGAGTTTTATTTATTTTTTCAATCATATTAGATGGTCATGCATGCTTTATGTAAATACTTTAAATCATCCTAATGGATCTAAAGCATATCTAACTATAGATCAAGATCAAGTTGTATATCTTGAATCTAGAGTTAACGTGTAAATGCATGAATCAAGAATTGATCCTAGATTAGTATAAATAGATGTTCGTACTCAATTGTGAATATATGAATTCTTAATAATTGATAGCCATGAAGAGCATCTAAGGAGCAGAAGGCGAAATTCATGCAAAGAACATAAATAGAATACATCAGTTAACAAGAACACACAGAGGCTACCGACGAGCAGATAAAGGTAATACTCAATCATGGAAGGATGATTAATAGTATTTTTGGAGCTTCATAGGATCTATTTTATCAGAAATTGAAGATTGCATTTATCAATAGATCAAAGACTTCTATAGTTTCATTCTAACAAGTGCATCACATCTAAAATCCTTTTGTAGAAGGTGGACTTAACCGTCCTTTGTAAATCTCTTAACAAAGTGCACACTTAATAGTGTTGCTAAAGCTTCAAATGAAGTAGATCTTAACAGGTCTCCACTGTAATACTCCTAATAGGGTAGGTCATCAGAAGTGACCAAATTGTAAGCCTTAACCAACTCTTCTTATCTGCAGATAGTGAAGTTTGTGGGTAACAATCCCCACCGTAGTTTTTGCTTTCTTAACAGGAGTTTTCTGCGATACCATATCCTGTGTTATGTGTTATCAAATTTCATATATGTTTCTTTTACTGTTTCACATCAAATGGAATGTATGATATGATTTCATATGCATAAAGAAAGATGAACAGATAGATAAGCTATTTTACAAACTGATGACTAAGGGTTAATGGGCTAACCAAGAAAAGTATTAGTGGTACTAATTCACCCCTCCCCTCTTAGTAAAAATTATCTCAATATAATTCCAACAAATTACACCTTGAATTCAATATGAGAAGCTACATCTATTATATTCTTATTTTACACTATTATATCCTTTGACTTATGATCCCATGATTATTTTGTAGGGAATGATGTTTTTTATGATAAACTTAATGACGAGTGTTTGCGGATACTCAGGCCCACCCTCTGTACATGGTGGAACATCATATCCGAACTAAAACCCCAATCCACTATTTTGATTTCATATGATCTCTAGGATAGTTATCATTACATCCATTTCTTAAACTATATTAAAGGTAAGTTCACTTCATTTGTGAATCTAATAGTGTTTTTTTCCCTAAAAGGTGGAAAGTCCAAGATATAAAGTTAAAGGATGCTCTCGTAAAGAGTATGAAAAACTTATTTGGACCTTGTGCATTTGAGAAGAATAGGCTCCTTCATAAATATAGGTTATATTTGAGGTATATTAGGGACAAGTACAGTTGTACATTATCAAAAAACCCAAAGTACCAACGCCCCCCTTCCATTCCTGATTTAGAGTGGCAACATCTTATTATGGATGCGAACGAGAAAAAAGAAATAAAAAAGGAATTACACCACTAGAAAATAAAAGAAGGTATGTGATACTGTTAAGAACGTAATTGTGCACTAAATACTCTTTATCTTTATATGAATTAACATATTTAAATCTCTTCATAGATTTCTCGCCACAACAAAGGCAAGACAACAAAAGTACGGGCAACACAAGCTCGACTCTGGTGGTTATTCCAAACTTGCTACACGAGTTGTAAGTGTTAATATTATCAGATTTATATGAGGAAAAATACAATTTGTAGATGAATTTTAACACTAAAAATAATAATTTGATCTTTATAATATTTATTTATAATTTTCAATCTTTTTTGTTTTGATGAAACAATAAAATAAAATTTGATGATACCAAGCAAACATGTAGGGCACAAAGTTCAATATAAGTCTCACATCTAAGAGGACAAGAGAATTGGCTTCAGACAAAGCTATAAAGCCATGGCTGAAAGAATACGAGAAAGAAGTGCACAAGGTTCTACTAATGGATCCGTCGCGATAAGTAAGATAAATGATGATTATTTCAAATTTAATTATTTAAAAATTAGTTTATTTGATGTTAAGTTCCAACATAAAGTGAGTATATTTATTTTAAGTAAGCAAACAATGATAACATGAATGCGTATGAAATTGGAATGTAGCCTGTCAATTCTGGTACAGAACCTATGCATGATGGTGTTGGTTTAGATGTGCATCACAGTGATGGAGGTATATATTTGCTATTCAATTTTTTTATGTGTAATTATTAATACAAGTAAACATCTTAAATTGATTGGTGTAGTAATACAAATTTAATTTCAATAGGTGTTTGGATTAATGTAACAATTTGTATTGTAGCTGCAAAGAGTGTAGAGGCCATTGTTAATGAGTAGGTTGAGGTTGAGGCCAAACAACCTGATCTCAAAGTTGATGATGCGACTAGATCAGGTAAAGAGATATACAATTATTTCCTTTAAAGTACTAAAATACTTGTAACAAATTATAATAAAATGTTTTTAGTTTAACCCTTTAATATGTTATTGCAGATGACCCCCCTTTGCATCAACAGAGAACTAGGCATGCATTGAGATCTGATGAGAGGGGAGATGATCATGATGAGACCGATGCTCCTCTTAGAAATGATTGTCATATATGCACCTTAATTGATAATGAGTGATATTTATGTGCCAATGAATTTAATTATGTACTATTGAATGTTCATAAATTTTATAATGTGTTAATGAATGTTATCGTGTGATAATTAATGAATGTTACATTTTATTAATAGATGAAATAATTGCGCTGATCAAAAAAAAAAATGAAATAATGAATGAATGTTAGATGTTAACGGGGAATTTAGAGTGATGTTGGGGGGGTGTGGGGCCAAATGAGCTTCCACCTTCATGTGGTTGGCCCTGTTTAGTAAAAAATATAAAACTATTCTAAAAAAAGTGAAGCTCAATAAGGTTGTTCCTTATCTAGGGTCTCAAATGTCGCCTTTATCCCAGTCTCAACATTGCAAGGATTCAAGTGGTATTCTAAGATTGGTTTCTCCATCTCCCACTGACATCTCAGCTTTTTCCTAAGAACTCTTACCGAGCTTTGATACCTCTTGATGCAGAGCTTATAGCTTCACTTGTCCTCTCAGACCGAATCTCTCAACTTTTCAAGTAGATCTCTTACTATATGCTCTAAACCTTTGAAAACAACTTCTAACTTCAATATAGCATCCAAAATTGATGATTCAGGTTCCTATTTTGGGTTGATTTGGACAATCACTCCCAATGAACCTTCTTGGGTACACCAACTATTGGTAAAACACAATAGGCTATGAAAAATTGAGCATTGATCTAGAATAAAAATTCATCATGACAAACATGGAAACCGTCATGTAACAAAGTTTCAAGACAATCAAGATAAGTGATGAGAAGAAATAAGGACCCAAAAAAAAATGTCATTTGATGTTTTCAAGTTGATCCCTAATCTTTTCATCCCTCACCTTTAGCTTTTCAATAAGCCTCTTGAGATGGTGATGGTGTAAAACCCTAGTAGGGTTTGCATTCCTCCCTAATTCATAGTTGTTGTAGATTTAATCCCTTGTTAACAAATTCCATAGTATGCAAGTCATCATCCCAGGATTCCTTCACAATAGCATAGCTTCCCCAAATCCTCTAGCATTTGATCCCCTTTGTTCACCTCTTCATAAGCCCATTCTTGCAAGTGAGGATGATAACTTAGAGACCATTCTATGGCTCTATTGTGTTGTTGAAGGCTTATTTTTCATTAATTGAAAACAAACAATTCAAGAAATGTAGTGCCATCATTTTTAGGGCATCAAATTGCACAAATGGACAACTAAATTCACTTTGATGCACCAAAGAAAGTGAGACCCTCCATGGTGCAGGGCACCTAGGACTTGCATTTTCTTGTTTTGTTTTCAATTTAATAAGAGGATCTGTCTATACCATCCTAGTGTTTTATCTTGGTCCATCTTTTGTGGACAAGGAGCTTTTGGTACATTGATAAACCAAGGGTTCCTTAGTTCACTGGATTATCTTTGTCTTTAGTGTTTTAGGTGTTTTATGCAATAATGCTTCTAAGTTGCAGAAGTTTCCAAGGTCATGTTTGACCATGATTTATCTTGTCTTAGGTGTTTTGGGTCATGTTCCATCCATTTTGGATTCCATACCCACTTTGTTATTAGTGGTTGACAAAATGTTGTCAATTTTGTATTTGTTATCAATGCAACTTTTCAAAATGTTGCTCAAATGTTGCTCAAATGTTGCAACTCAACTCCCAATGGTATCAACCACATTTGGATTGGTTGAATCAGTTATGGAGCAATATTTATGTTGTTTTTAGTTAGTACAGTTAGGAGTTTTTGGCACAGTTACATTCTGAAGCATTTTTTAATGAAAAACCACTATTTTCTGAGTATTAACTGCGTTGTACGGTCTTGTACAGGCATCACTGCCTGATCAAGTGATACCAAAATCTTGGTTGATTACTTTTCTTTCTTTTTCACTTGGTTTGGTTTGATTTGGTTTTCATTGGTGTAAGTTAGAAGGCAATTTGTATCTGCAGGTCTGAAACCCTCCATTTTTGGGGTCTGTGATGGAAATTAATATTTTTAGTAAGATTTTCATTTTCTTCATCTTCTAAATCTTTAATTTTCTCTTTACTTGACTAATAAATTTTTGAATAAATTCCATTATATGACATCGTCGTAGTCATCTAGCTATACTGCCAATGACATGGGCTTCCTCTTTTGTTATTTGACCAACAAGAGATGATCTTCCTTTGTTAGCAATTTAGCCAGTGACATGGGCTTCCTCTTGCACACAATAGGATAAATTAAGGGTTTTACCTTTTTTCATTTTTTTTGCGCTGTCTAACTTGCTTACATACTTGTTCATTGATCTTAGTGAGGAACTAGATTAGTAAGGGAAATATATTTCTCTCAAAGTCAAATGTTCTATAACAAGATTTCCTGATACCCTTTTATGATAGTATCCTCCTAAACCTTAAAAACATTTGATGAAACTTGTATAAATGAGTTCATGGTTTTGTCCTTGTCTTAATTGGTAGAAATTTTGAAATTATTCAACACACTACTAATCAAATTGTTTTAGGTCACAAAATTTATTATTCATAAATCTATTATAGTCCATATTTTCAATTGAATCTATTTTGGAGAGTGAGTTGTGCCAAGATAGAGAACTAGATGCTCAACAATTGATTGGGCCTTTAATCCTACTTTCATGTTGTTTATCAACACATCAAGTCAGGTCATTGATATCAAAGGAGAAAGCACATAGTGATATTGACTACATTATGTTTTATCCAAAGAGCCAATCTAGTGTGTATATGATATAATTGATTCACATGTTGACCAGATTATATATCTCTATGCAATTTCCAAAATATTTAATTTATAAGCTCCATATAACAAAACATTGGAGTATTAGTCCTTGAATAATGCAACAGTACTATTAGATTGTGATTATGATGGTCTGTTCACTATAATTTTGTGTTTGTAAGGCAAACTAATGATTTGAATGAAGTAGTTGATTATCTCTGTTGCAAGTTTTCTTGAGTCCTTGAACTAATCTAAAGAAGTTAACCAAGTTCTTAAGATTTGGATCCTATATCTAAGAATTGGAAGTCTATGTAGTATTTGCTATTATGTTTCATATGTTGGTATATTTCAAGTCACCAATTAGTAAATTAAGAAGAAAAATGGTTTGTGTTTAGTATTTTTTGCATGCTTAATGTAATAGCATAATAGATTATTTTTTTTTGAATAATTTTTCAAAAGTTACTTTTTTTTGGGTAGTTGTCTTTGATTTGTAATATAATTATTTCAAAGGCTAAAAGATTTTGTGTAAAATTCTCCATTGTTAGTTTTAAATAGCCCTAAAATTCTCCATTGTTAGTTTCAATAGTTTTAAAAATTCTTATGAGATGGGAACACACTTGATCTATTCCTATGTTAATAAGATCATTCTTGTAGGTGTCATCTAGACGATCCCATACTCTTTTTGATGTTATAATAATTAAATTTAGGGCTTGTCTTATAACATCTTCCTCATTCACCCATGTACTGGTATCAATAGATTTTTCACCCATACCCTTATGGAATCAATACTTCTCATTATTGTATAATTGCATAATAGAGATGTAGGTATTTAGAATTGTATAAGAATTCCCCTTATCATTTGCAAAAATTAGTGTTTGTCATGTAACTCATTCCCAACAAGTGTGATAAAAAGATTCTTTGTCACGTGGGTGGGTTCTTTCAATTTATGGATTATGTCTAAAATAATTTATTAGAGATAAATTGATTATTTCAATTGAAAATTGGTATGCATGTATTTATTGGAGACATGTAATAAAAAAACAAGTTATTGGTGAAGAGGTATTTTTTATTTTGTTGGGATTTGAAGGTTCATTTTAAAACATAAAAGAAAATAATCAATTTTCCTTTTTTGTAATACTTTGGAAAGATTTAGATATTCAGTTAACACATAGAATAATTACTTATAGTTGATATCTTGATTTATATTGTGACCATATGGTTTGGTCATGTTATTAAGTACTAAGATGATAAAAAAAGATCTTTGGGGCTTACAAAAAGGTATTTGTCCATATTGGTCATTTATTGAAACCTTTGTACCATAGAAATATGAGGTAACAACTAGACATAAAGAGTTTGAATCTCCCTCTTAACATCATCTACTTTTAGTTTAGTCAAGAGCTCATCCTCTACAAATAGATAGGTGAAATGAGGAGTTGAAGAAAAAAGTGTAGAGAATGTTGCAAACTAATTATGACAAATTACCTAGTATTGCACATACAATATTTTTAGTTAACTGATTAGTTGTAGTTTTGTTGTTTTCAGCTTGATGGGGTAGAGAAAGATAGAAATAAATAGAATCAAGAACCGAAGAAATCGACAGGTGTCATTCTCAAAGAGGCGAAGTGTGCTGATAAATAAGGTGCATGAACTTTCATAGTTGTGCAAGGAAAAATTGGGTCTCATCATTTTCTCTAGACAAGGGAAACTCTTTGAGTATGGTAGTCACAGGTATGTATTTGTATTCACCATTGTGCAGGATAAAGAGTTTGGGAAGGTTATTCAACTTTAGGGTGATCAAAGGAAGAATGTGTCCAAATTCTTATTGAGTGTAAGAAATTATAATTCTTAATCTGAGTTGTTATAGTTTTTAAAACTTTTATTTGCTCAATTTCTTAGCCGGTGTTGGAATTCTGTCACATTATTGAATTTTTTATCTCCAATTTATTGATGGGTGTTATAAATTATGACCCACAATCCAAATTATTTGAAACATTTTTTCCCAATTTCTTAGCGGGTGTTAGATTTTTTATTCATTAACTGAATTAATATCAACTAAAGAAATATCATACATATAACTATAATTTTTTTCTTTTAAGCTTGTTGTATCATTTACTCATTTTTTTCTAAAATTGTTATAAGTTGTTCATAATGAAGATAGAGAACATACAAGGAATCAAATAACCCCTCTATTTAGACATGGTTGTCTTTCTGGTGCAGAGTGCGTGCACAACAAAAAAGTATTTGGCCAACTCTCTTTAACAATTGGATGATGTTCCCACAATCACTGTACTCCTTTAAACAAACTCTAAAATTGTTGACTGTCTCAATCTACCGGGTTCCCTCAATGCAATGTCATTCTTGCATCAGATAACAACATTAAGTCTTCATAGCTCCTAGTTTCATACTCTCCAACCTATCCAACATGGATTATTTACCTTACCAAGGCTTATACTTCCACTAAGGGTTCTAACTTCCAATATATCCTTAAGAATTCAATTCCTTTAGTCCTATAAAGAAGAAATTTTAGAAAGTTGCCTTTTCTACCTAGGCCTACAATAGTGAGCTTTTGCTCCAAATTTGGTATTGGTTATGAAACCAAGATTGACCAAAATATTTCTTAGGTCTCTCCAATATAACCTTTCAACCTCCAAGAAATCAGACTTTACAAAGTCTGCAAACACCAACACAAACTCAGAGTGTTTTCTCCTTCTCTGTCAGGTCTACAATAGCAAATTTTCCTTCTAACTCTGACAATGGCATGGGACCAATGCTATTGAATATGTGTTTTGGAGCCTTTGACTCTCCTCTAACAAACCCCAAATTAACTTTGATCAGTTTTATTCCAACATCTAAAAACTATCACAAGGACACCTAGGCCTAATTGATTAGATTAGTCTAGGGTCTGATGGAATGGTGAGTAGATGGGAGTCTAGAATGAATGTAGTCATTTGGATCTCCCCAACAACCTTCAAGGGCTTCTTAATACACTCAACAACTCAGTCCCAAATCATTTTTGGTTTGCAGTTGTACACATTCTTCAACCTCGTTGACTGAATACATGGTGATATTCATCTTAGGGCATCACCCTAGAAGAAATGAATATGCTCCCCCAAATCCAAGCCTTGGAAGTATTAAAATACAAGGTCTCAACTTGCCTTTCCAAAAAATGGCATTGATTTCCACCTGTATAAATACAAGTTAGACCCATTTTTCCATGACAAAGTCCAAAATGAAGGATTTCAGCCCTGTGACTCTAGGAAAATGGATATATCATGCAAATGGGAAACAAACTAAACCAAATCACCTACAAAATAAAGTAAATTCATGCCTCAAACTAATAAGAACAATTACTCTATCTCTCTAAACCGTACATGACTGTGTAGAGTTCTTGAATGCTCAAAAATGGACATTTTTCTTTAAATTTTCTTCACAGGGTAACCTAACCTCAATATTGTGATTGGGAAGGTGTCATGTTGGATGATGTCAATTTTGGTTACTGATCATGCTATTGATATTCATGTTTTTTCACTGTTGTCAACATATATTTTTGTGGAGAATACAGACTGGATACTTGACTGATAGAAGTGTACGAACATTGTACGAATGATTTAGAATGATCAAAGTTAGATTTATGTAGAAGGATGTGTGTTGACCTTATTCCTAAGGTCTCTTGGCTTTATGTTGTATTCTATGGATGTTATAGATGATTTGGTGAAGACTGGTTTCTGGACTATAACTGTGATTTTGGACAGAGAAGGTCTTTGATTTTCTGGTATATTTTTTTGTCGAAGATGTTTTAGATGATGTGAGCTTACTGGTGGAAAATTGACATATGTTGGAGTAATGGGTTGAGTTTTATTTTTGTTTGGTTACTGGTGACGTTAGCTATGGCATGTATTCTGAAGAAGACCTAATTGCTGGCTGACTTCAGACATGTAGCGTGTAAAATGAATTGTGAGTGTGGATTGCAGATCTGGAAGCATAATTGATGGATTGTAAATGATGTTTACTTGTTATAGGTACCACGTGTATCTTAGCAAGGGGTTAAATAATTATTTTTATATTGGAAATCCTTAATTGGCTAACCTAATTAATTAGTTGTGTATTAGGAAAGCTTAATTGGCCAACCTAATGAATTATTGTAAGAGCGTATATATGAGTGATATTTTATTTTGAAAAGATGTCATAGAGATTGACAAGAAGAAGAAGAAGTGAAAGCTGTGAGGCTTGTTTGCCTACTGGATGTGAAGCAGAGTTTATGAGAAAAGTACTTCATTGGAACTGACCAAGCAAAGACAGTTCCTATCAGATAGTTCATTGGATTGTGTATTTTCTTCATACACTTGTTCAGATTGTGAATCCTTGAGGGTGTCTTAAACCCTCTTTGGGCAATGTGCCTTGGCAGTGAGCCTAGTATTTATTTTGACTCCTAATGGGGTCTGTCTCCTAATAGTTACTGTGTATTGTAATGTTGTAACAAGCTCCTAACAGGGCTAAATCTTTTAATAGGGATACTATACTCTCAGTACATTATTTGTGGGTGTTAATGTCCACTGGGGTTTTACCTTTAACAGGGTTTCCTCGACAACAATTATTGTGTTATGGTGTTGGCATTTACTGTGTTATCATTTACATTTGCTGATTTGGTTTATAAATTTTAAAGTTTAATAATCTATATCACAACTGATTCAACCCCCCCTCTCAGTTGTCTTGTAGACTGTTATTCCTAAAAATTGGTATCATATCTTGTGGTCCTTAGAGAGAAAGTTTAACAGTTTGAGGTGATCTTGAAGATGACTTACTACAGGAAGGATAGTCTAAAGTTTGATCCTGAAAACTTTGACAGTTGGCAGAACAAGATAAGAACACATTTTCTATGTCTGGGAATTGATTACTGAATGATCACAAAGAAGAATGAAAAGATAGCGACTGAGAATGAATTAGAGAAGGCTACTGAAGATCAAAAGAAGTTATTTTCATGTAATATGGTTGCAAGGGAATCTTTGATTAGTGCACTTTCAGTAGGTGAATTTACAAAAGTAAAGGACTTGGATTCTACACATGACATATGGTCAAGATTAGAAGCATTGTATATTAGAGACAAGTTTACTAAATAGGCAAAGCTACACAACTGGAAGACAAATATGGAATCACTAGAGATGAGAGAAGATGAGAACATTAGGGCATATGGATAGAGAATTATTGAAGTGGTTACTGGTATTAGAAACTTTGGAGGTACTTACAATGAGGAAGAAGTGATTGCGAAGAAACTCATATCCTTGACACCTACATATAGAACCAAATTAAAAGCTACAGAGGAGATTATACCTTTGACACCAAACTTTACCAGAGAGATGTTGATTGGAAAGCTTACTACATTTGAGGCCACATAATTGGGAGACACTTTACCTAAAGTTGAGTCAAAATTCAAGGCAACCATGCACAAGAACAAAAAGATCTTCTCTAGAAATGCAAGGACCAACAGTAATGACCTAAGGGAAGAACTTGGAGCCTATGCTGATGACTGGGAACATATACAGGAAGAAGAAAGAAAGCTAGATTAAGTTGTGGCACTGATTGCTCGAAGAGAAAACAGAGGTGAGGGAAAGTTTGAAGGAAAATTACCTTTGAAATGTTTTTCATGTAACAAGATTGGTCATTTTGCATCTAGATTTCCTACAAGAGTTTCAAAGCACAAACCTATGTTTTTCAAGTCTAAGTATTCAAAGGACAAGGAATATTATTATGTTAGTGAGGGTATATCTAATGATGATGATGGTGACTATGATGAAATTGGATTTATTTCTATTAAGGATAATGAACCTATGCATGAAGAAAAAGCCTTAGTATCCCAAGTTGAAAATAAATCTGAATGAGTTATAGATAGTGGTTGTTCACATCATATGAATGGAGATAAAAACAAGTTTGTGAGTTTGAAGAAACATGATGGTGGTGTTGTGAGATTTGGTGACAATACTCCTAAACTTATTGATGGAGGTGGATCTATTTCTTTGGATGGAAAGACTAACACTGACAATGTATTACTTGTTGATGGACTTAAGCATAATATGTTGAGTGTTGGAAAGTTAGTGGACAAGGGTTATCAATTGAAATTCATTGATGGGAAATTCTCTATCAGAAGTAAGGCAGGATACTTGGTCGCATCTGGCACTAAATCCAGAGGTAAAGTATTTGAATTGAACACAAATGAAGCTTCTTGTTTTATTGCGAACGTTGATGACAATTGGTTATGGCACAGAAGATTTTGTCATGTTAATTTTGATAACATTGTGAAGGAAAGTATGACAAAAGTAGTAAGAGATATACTTAAGATTGTAAATCTATCTAACACTGTGTAGAGAGTGTTTTATGGGGAAGTAGACTAGAAGCACTTTCAAGAGAAAAGCTTATTCAACAAAAGGCAAGTTGGATCTGGTACATATAGATCTATGTGGTCCTACAAGAACAAGATCATATTATGTTGAAAGGTTTAGTTTACTTTCTGTTATGATATGGATTGCATTATTTGTACTTTCTGTTGTGATGAGGGTTGTATTTTCTAGAATGAAGTTTGAAGTATTTAATGAATTGTTGGATGATTGTAAACCTGTTGGGACACCTATGGTGACTGTAAACAAACTGACTAATAGTGATGAGACTCAAAGTGTTGTATAGACTAAGTACAAATAGATGACTGGAGGTCTACAATATCTAACTCATGCCAGAATAGATATTACCAATGCAGTTGGAGTTGTGGCTAGATATCAGGCAGATCCTAAAGAGACACATTTTGCTGCTGTGAAAAGGATTTTCAGATATTTCAAAGGGACAATAGAATATGGATTGTGGTATGAAAAATTAGAAGATTTTAATTTGCAGGCTTATACTGATATTGATTGGGCAGGTAATGTGGATGAAAGGAAGAGTACAAGTGGTGGTGCATTTTTCCTTGGAAAAAGATTGGTTTCTTGGTTGCGCAAGAAGTAAAACTATATTGCTCAATCTATTATCAAGTCAGAGTATGTTGCTACTGCAATAAACTATACACAAGTTGTTTGGATGAAACAAATGTTGAAGGACATTGGAATAATTTTTAAAGAACCAGTGGTTATCCATTGAGATAACACTAACACAGTGAATATGTCAAAGAATCCTATAATGCATTCAAAGACTAAACACATTTATATTAAGTATCATTTCTTGAGGAAGAAGGTAGCAAATAAAGAGATTAAACTGGACTATATTAGCACAAAGGAACATATAGCATATATATTTACTAAACCTTTGGCAAATTATGACTTTGACTATCTCATAGGAATGCTTGGGGCGGTGGCTCCTCCTAGTGGTAGTTAAATGATGCAAATATGCACCAGTCCAGTGGATCTCAGAGCTATATCATTCTCTGGACTTGATGTATGGATCTACTTCTTAGGGGGAGTGATCACAAGAGAATACTATCGAGTACATTTGAGTGATCTCACACTTGGTTGATGTACATGAAGATTTGAAAAAGATACACCTTATAGAAGACTACAAATGAGTTATGGCACCCTTTTTCATTTCTTCCAAAGGGGGAAGGAATCTATGTGAAAATCCCTACTATTTTGAGAGACTTGTGGTGAGGATATTGAGAAGATTGTATTGAGAGAAAGTACTTTTGGGTTGATGCATATGGATTTTCCCATATGTTTCCATAAATGCAAAATGGGGAGATTATTGGATGATATCAGTTTTGGTTACTGATCATACTGTTGATATTCATGTTTTGTCACTGATGTCAATATATAATTTTGTGGAGAAGACAGACTGGCTACTTGACTGACAAAAGTGTACGGACACTGTACGGATGATCCATAACAATTGAAGTTGGATTTATGTAGAAGGATGTGTTTTGACCTTATTCCTAAGGTCTCTTTTCTTTATGTTGCATTCTATGGATGTTATAGATGATTTGGTGAAGACTGGTTTCTGGACTGTAACTGTGATTCTGGACAGAGCAGGTCTTCGTGTTTTGGTTATATCTTTCTGGTGAATATATTTTAGATGATGTGATCTTACTAGTGGAAATATGACATATGTTAGAGTAATTATTTGAGTTCAATGTGGTTTGGTTACTGGTGATGTCAGCTGTGGCATGTATTCTAAAGAAGACCTAATTGGTGGCCAACTTCAGACATGTAGCGTGTAAAATGAATTATGAGCGTGGATTGTAGATCTGGGAACATAATTGATGGATTATAAATGATGTTTACTTGTTATAGGTACTGTGTGTATCTTAGCAAGGGGTTAAATAATTATTTGTATTTTGGAAAGCCTTAATTGGCTGACCTAACTAATTATTTTTTGTATTAGGAAAGCTTTACTGGCCGACCTAAAGAATTATTATGAGAGGGTATATATGAGTGATCTTTTCTTTTGAAAATATGTGATAGAGATTGACAAGAAGAAGAAGTGAAATTTTTGAGGCTTGTTTGGTTTCTGGATGTAGAGCAGAGTTTATGAGAAGAGTATTTCATAAGAACTAACCAAGCAAAGATGGTTGTTATCAGATAGTTCACGTGATTGTGTATTATCTTTATACACTTGTTCATATTGTGAATCCTTGAGGGTGGCTTTAACCTTCTTTGGGTAGTGTGCCTTGGCAGTGAGGCTACTATTTCTTTTGACTCCTAACATGGTCTGTCTCCTAACAGAGACTGTGGACTGTAATGTTGTAACAAGCTCCTAATAGGGATAAATATTTTAATAGGGATACTATACTCTCAGTACATTATTTGTGGGTGTTAATTCCCACTGAAGTTTTACCTTTAACAGGGTTTCCTCAACAACAAGTATTGTGTTATGGTGTTGGCATTTACTGTGTTATCATTTACATTTGTAGATTTGGTTATAAAGTTTAAAGTTTAATAATCTATATCACAACTGATTCACCCCCCCCTCTTAGTTGTCTTATGAGTTGTTATTCCTAACATGTCATATAACCAAAAAAATAATCATTAACTGATCCAACTGATTCAAATCAATTTTAGACAAGTGGGAAGCAAGTTGCAATATTTTAGCAACTTTAGAGCAACATTTGAAAAGTTGCATTGACAACTGTTGTGGCAAATTGAAAATATTTTGCAAAAATGATAATAAGTTGTCAACCATTAACAACCAAGTGGGTATGGCATCCAAAAGGATGGAACATGACCCAAACACCTAAAACAAGAAAAATCACGGTCAAACATGACCCTAAAACTCTTTTGCAACTTGTAAATTTTGAGCTCCATTTAGCCACCTTGGTCATTCATGGTCATAATATAATTTCATTCCTTATTTATTTCTATCCATCATGATGAGTAAGCATAGCAGGGAATTCTTAATGCTTTTGTTCTTAAATTGCATTATCATTTTGATAGAATCAAAATCATTTCAATTTTTCAATTAAAAAATGGTTTCCAATTCTTGAGAACATTATTTGGTTCATGCAAGTTGTTGTATTTTTATAGATAGATCCTTTATTGAGTGGAGTAAATAAATATTGTGAGCTGAAGAATGCAATTTCATTTTATTGTCTCTTGTTTTTGCAGCTTCTTTTTGGCTCACCCATACTTCTTTTCCTGGGTGTATTTAGAATCCTTGACATGTTTTTTTCATCCACTAGTATTAATATAATTTATTTCCTTCTCATTGCTATGAGAATCTTCCATAGAAGTCAGTGGTATGTCTTCCCCATCATTATTAGTGTATTCCCATGGATAAAATGATCACATTGGGATTTTGCATTCCCCATTGTAGGCCTATTTTATGAGATAAAGGTTTTCTCATATTCACTAATTATTAAGAGTCGATTTGAAATATGCTTTTGTGACAATTCATTTTTCCTTGTTATTTAACTACAATTCATTCTTGCATTAAAACATGTATATATAGAAAAGAATTCTTCAAAAAAAACAACTGAATGTCTTATTAAAAATTATTCAATCAAATACAATAGAACATCTTTCTTTAATATGACGGGGTAATGATTTTTTTAGTTTCAAAGAACAACCCACCAAAACCATCTTCTTCATTTTTGTAAGATCTGCAAAGCTCAATGACCATTCTTCTAACCCAGAATAGTGTTAGTAATAACTAAGAGGGGGGGTGAATCAGTGGCCTCAAAATATTTATCCTTTTTTAAACTTTAATCCACCAATCAATACTTCTCTAGTTATTAAGTCCCAACAAGATGCATGCCACTGAAATATTTGAAACAAATAACTGTCTGTCGATTTACCTTGTTTGTCCTTATTCTCCTTGATAACCGATAAGCAGTAAACTATATTTACCGATACTCAGTAAATGTGTAGAGTATACCAGTCAATCCATAAATGCATATGCAGAGTGTAAAAAACACTAAAGTAATAAACCATACACATGACACAAGGATTCTAACGTGGAAACCCTGTTAAGGGAAAAACCACTGGGACCGGTACCCCAAATTTTTACTCTTCTGAAGTGAGCCCTGTTAGGAGCCAACCCTGTTAAAGGTTACAAAAATACTATTAAGTGGGACCTTGTTAGAGGATTTTCAATACATAGGTTGTCACTAAGTATCTGGCATCTACGCTACCATCCTTGAATCAGTCTCATGACTGTCAATAGGCTTTATGAAAATCTTACTACCATCCTTGAATCAGCCTCCTTCTTAGACTGTCAATAGGCTTTAGGTAAGACCGGTGCTACTATCATGAGTCAACCTTCTGGTAATCTATTAGGATATACCTCAATTACAAAAGACTGTTAAGTCCTGCTCTGTTAAGAGACTTAATGCTTCAATGGATAAACTGAAACAAAATGACCTATTTCTAATGCAACTTAATTGCATATTTTTAGATCTATTTACTTACAATATCTTTCTAATCAATGTATCATTACAATTCCTTTGTACTCAACTCTTTCTACTCTGTGATGTTGTGCTTCTCTGTCTGTCAGTGTCTACAGAATTCTTTAGCTCTCCCTCAGCTTGATTGATTAGGACTGCATGAAGTTAATCCTTCATCAGTTTCTCTTTAGCATCTTCTATCAGTTCACTCCCTCGTGTATCTGATTGCTTATCAACCACCACTTGAGAATGAATTATGCTTGTCTCTTAAATAGACATGATTTCCTTAATTCTAGGTTCTTGATTCTTGATTCTTGAGTCTTGGCGTGAAAAACAATCCAGCCAATTTGATTTATGGCTTTAACTCCTAATTTATCTCATAGTTATCTTCTTGAAAACTGTACAAATCACTTTACTTAACTGTGTTTGAATAAAACAAATAAAACAACTAGTTAATTCTATCCTTTATCTCTATCAGCTAGATATTTTTTCATTTTCTGATCTCTCTATTTCATCGGTCAATTCTGCAGTTCGTCGCCGATGACAACTACCAGTTCCGTCGGTGTCACTTCAGTTAGCTTCGAGATCTCCATCCGTCAGGCATCATTGGATCTTGTTCATTGGGAAACACTATTTTTAGCTTGTTGGGCATCATATGATTCTGCTTCATTGGGAAACACTATCTTCTGCTCATTGGGCATCACTGTGACTTTTATCTTTGTCTTTATCGATGGTGTGCACTCCATCAGTGTAGTCTATCACTTAGTGAATACTAGACTTTTATGCATTGCTGAAAGCATAACCTTTATTCTATTGATTCTCTAAAGTCTTTGGCATGACCATACAGATGATATCAAGTTGACATTAATGACAATACAAACCATTATCTAATTTAATGTCTTGCATCATCTTCAACTTAATATAGTCAATCATTTAATCAGTTACATGTCATCAATCTCTCCCTTTGGCATTGATGGCAACATGCTATATTATGATACTATATTTTTTCTATTACAATATGAAATATAATTGTTGAGATTCATCAAATTACCAAATAATTTTCTTTGATAACTGATAAAATGTCTGACCACCGGTAATCTCTGTGTAAGCTTAGATTTGATTCTTGTAGCTTTCCTTTATTTCTTCTTCTGATGTGTTGTGACCTCAGTTGGTGTCAATTTTCTCTTTGACTGTTCTGCATTTTTTATGTCACTGCCTTGTATTTGCAACTTTGATACAAATACTCTCCCTTTGGATATGATCTCTCCTTTTTTGGAGTAATCTAATGAGGAATGACTTTTGATGATAATATGGAAACATTCTCTCCCTTTGACAACAATGCCAAACAAATATTTTACAAATATTTGACATTCTGTCAACTAATTCCTTCTTTCCATAATATATTCCTTGAATTTCCCTCATCC
>MU224350.1:179295-200617 GCA_018584345.1 Thuja plicata | reverse complement strand
TAACAAATATAATTAATTAAAATTAACTATAATGTTATGGGAATATTAATTAAATTAATATAAGGATGATTTTGGACGTCTACACTTACTACCATCCTTGAATCAGCCTCCTTCTTAGACTGTCAATTGGCTTTAGGTAAGACCAGTGCTACTATCATGAGTCAACCTTCTAGTAATTTGTTAGGATGTACCTCAATTACAAAAGACTGTTAAGTCTTGCTTTGTTAAGAGACTTAATGCTTCAATGGTTAAACTGAAACAAAATGACCTGTTTCTAATGCAACTTAATTGTAGATTTTCAGATCTATTTACTTACAATATCTTTCTGATCAATGTATCAATACAATTCCTTTGTACTCAACTCTTTCTACTCTATGATGTTGTGCTTCTCTATCCGTCGGTGTCTGTAGAATTCTTTAGCTCTCCCTCAGCTTGATTGATCAAGACTGCATGAAGTTAATCCTTCATTAGTTTCTCTTCAACATCTTCTATCAGTTCACTCCCCCGTGTATCTGATTGCTTATCGACCACCACTTGAGAATGAATTATGATTGTCTCTTAAATAGACATGATTTCATTAATTCTAGGTTCTTGATTCTTGATTCTTGATTCTTGGCGTTAAAAAAAACCTAGCGAATTTGATTTATTACTTTAACTCCTGATTTATCTCGTAGTTATCTTCTTGCCA
Organism: Thuja plicata; assembly: GCA_018584345.1. Classification (NCBI taxonomy): domain Eukaryota; kingdom Viridiplantae; phylum Streptophyta; class Pinopsida; order Cupressales; family Cupressaceae; genus Thuja; species Thuja plicata. The sequence continues at coordinate 199,929 of MU224350.1, read as the reverse complement.
ACTGTACAAATCACTTTACTTAACTGTGTTTGAATAAATCAAATAAAAAAACTAGTTAAGTCTATCCTTTAGCTCTGTTAGCTAGATATTTTTTCATTTTCTGATCTCTCTGTTTCATCGGTCAATTCTGTAGTTTGTCGCCAGTGACAACTGCCAGTTCTGTCGGTGTCGCTTCAGTTAGCTTCGGGATCTCCATCTTTTGGGCATCATTGGATCTTGTTCGTCGGGAAACACTATTTTTAGCTCATCGGTCATCATATGATTCTACTTCATCGAGCAACACTGTCTTCTACTCGTTGGGCATCACTGTGACTTTTATCTCTGTCTTTACCAATGGTGTGCACTCTGCCGGTGTAGTCTATCACTTAGTGAATACTAGACTTTTATGCATTGCTAAAAGAATAACCTTTATTCCATTGATTTTCTGAAGTCTTTGGCATGACCATACAGATGATATCAAGTTGACATCAATGACAATACAAACCATTAAATGATTTAATGTCTTGCATCATCTTCAACTTAATATAGTCAATCATTTAATCAGTTACATGTCATCAAATAGTGCCTCAAATCCAACTCTTCCAAATTTTTGAGTTTTCCAAAATTAGAAGGTAACTTTTTCAAACCTAAACAATAAATCAATTGCATAGTTTTGAGGAAAATGAGACCCCAAAAAATAGAAGGAAATACGCTCAATGAAGAGCATTCATATAAATCCACTGATGTCAAATTTCTTAGTTTCTCAATGTTTGAAGGTAACTCGTTTAATTCATGGCATTGACTTAGACACATCTCTTTCAAATTATTGAGTTGCCCAAATTTTGAAGGTAACTCCTTCAACTGATGGAAATCTCTTAAATATAATTTATCTAGCTTTGTTATATTTTCCATTCCATCTGGTAATCTTTCCATATCTTTCAAACTATGCAACCTTAATTTTGCAAGTGAAGAATTTGGAGTGGCTTTGGTGGCAGGAATTTTGGGATATGAAACTCTGTTCTTTGAAGAAGCATACATCTTTGGGAGGTTTAGTGAGGTCATTATATATAAATAATAATATAAATAAAAATAGACAATTGAATACAAACATAATAGAAAGAAAGATTACTAATTATTCTATACAATGTAGTTTAAACTAATTGAAATGATAAATATGATCTGAACAGGGCAAATCTTACCTCATTAAAACTCATCCCTGTCATGAGTGGCCCCCTATATATGAAGAGGTTCTCAATTTTCTCAAACTCCATTGGAAAATCAGGAATGTTACTTGTAATTTGGATTTATCTTAGTTGTTTGAATGGTTTACGACATTTCCCCTTGAATGTTATCTATGATCCTTCATAAGATAGCACTCTTAATGAATTGCTCATCCACTTCAGATGATCTTCATCAATTTCAATTGAAGGGTGCTCATATTTTTCATTGAGAAAGATGTTAGTCATCTCCAATAGAAGTGAAATTCCACCACAAAGCTTGAGTAGAGCATCTATGTTCCTTTCATCATTGTACTGTGAAACATTCTTCAACAAAATATTTCTTGCCGTTGGTGATGGAAGATGGCTAACAGGGTATTTTTGGCATTGGATATTCTAGGCAAAAAATATGTATATCTACTACAAATTTCTGGTAGTGAGAAGTATTCTACTCTTGGGTGGAAGAAAACTACCCGATTCTGTAGGTAGAAGTTGTTTCAGATCCACTTAGTTCAGAGCATTATCAATGTATAGAAATACAGGATGATTAGGATTCTTTTTAAAGGAAGACCAGATCATTCCCTGACCTTGGTGACAGTCTATAAATTTCACATTCTTGTAGAACAATACATTCAATATATGTTCTTGAAGGACTTTAAGATCACTATTGGTACAATTTAGCTCCATATGAATTCTACAATGGTTATAGTTTTGGAGGTCAACATGGGCATAAAATTTATCAGCGAATATTCTTTTACCCATCCCTCCAAATCCATAGACAACCACTACCTGAATTGATGTATTCTTTGCATTCAAATCTAATAGTGGGATTACTATTTCTAGACCTCTCTCAATTCCAACTATATTGGAGTTGTGAAAAAACTGAATCAAAATTTTTGGGGAAACTCTAAACATAGCAGGAAAGAATTATTCTAAAATCTAAACTATATGATCCATTATTTGAAAGAAGAGAGTGAAAAAATGGATTATTCTCTTGTCTTTTTCTCTTTGATGTTTTAGATCAAACTACATGGTCTACCATCAGAAACAAGAGAGCAAGACAATAGATTATTCTCGTATTTTGCTTTCTTCCTGATCTTAGATCATGTAATTTGATCCATAAACATAAAAAAAAAAAAAACTCACTTTGTTATTACCAGAAGTAATACACAATATTGAATTTTTTTATTTAAATCTATTGATCATATTGTTCTCTAGCACCGGGCTACTTCTTACCATTTCAACTTACACAGAATTAAGATTTTAAATTTTCTACATTACACATGCAAACTTTGAAAGAAACTACTCAATTATCTCTACTAACCTAAAAATCTTGGTTATTGTAACCTGAGAAGCACACATGGTGTATCCCACAATAATGCATTGCACGGCCTCACTTATTTTTTGCTTCTGGGCAGGCATTAAATGGTCATTCAACAACAATATTTTCTTTCCAAGATTTACCATCCTTCTCAGAATTTCAAGGCACTCAATCTTGTTGTTAGAAGTCTGGATACATCTCTCTAATACATGTATCCCACCATAGAAAGTGCTACTCCCACCCAATGAATTTTCCCGGTGGCTTCAAGAAAATCTATAACAGTTCTCTCTACCTCCGCACTTGCATTTTCCATGGAATCTTTTTGTCCAAAAAATCCATCTATCTTTGCATTTGGCCCAGCCATGGCATCTTTCTACAAGGAAAAATTTTGTGAATGTGTGAGTTGCGTGATGCCCCAAACAATTGTTTTTCAGATAATTATATATTTCAAATCTGAAATCCTTAGAATATATTACAAAATATATAGTTTTCTAGCTCAATTTAAACATATGTATGTAATAGGAAATTTGACAATTCTACTTAAAAATCAGAATTGTTTCAAGCTAGCGAAATTAGATCAAAAATCAACTACCTATTCAATTATGTTGGAACAAAGAATGTTTACCAAAGGATGGTATCTTTTTGTGGGTGGCTTTGTAGGGGAGAATGTTGACAGCAGATTGGTTTAAAAAGTTTGGTTATCTGGGACCTTCAATATGTTCATTATGCTACAAGAATGAGGAGGATGTCAATCACTTTTACTCATAGGCCCCTTCTAATTAGAATGTTGTAAATAGATGTGTGTGCCAAACTTTGATGGATATCATTACTTCCAAATGTCATTTTAACATTATTTAAATCATGTCCCATCTTGTTTAAATACAGCCTGTGTGAAAATATTTGGATCACATCCCCTCAATTTTAATATGAGAATCATGGAAGGAAAAAAATGGCAGAATTTTCAAAATCATAATCATGTCTATTGAAAAGACGCTCTAATTAGCTTATGACTAGGATAATAACTCACAATAATGATAGGCTTACCTCTGATGTGTGCTATTTTAGCCTCCAATTATGTTTTTCTTTGTAAACATTTTACATTCATAGAAATATGGGAGCTAACAAAATCATTTCTATAAACAAACAAAATCTAGGAACAAAAAAAACAATCCATATATAGAAACAAACAAAATCATTTCTTAGTAATAATCAAGAAAACCATTGTGTAATTTGTTTCACAACATCTAGGAGCAATTAGTTATCAACTAAATCAGAGATTCTCCAAAGATCTCCTTAGCAATTAGAATTGCAAGAATAAAACAATCCATACATGCACGCAAACAATAGAAACAAACAAAATCCTGAAGGAAACCAAACAACAAGCATTCCAAATCATAATCATGTCTATCGCAAAGATGCTCTAAGATAATGACTAGGATGATAACTCACAAAAAAGATAGGCTTACCTCTAATGTGTGCTATTGTATCCTCCAATTGTGGATGAAGCCACTCATAAAGTTCAGCCATGCCCTCTCCAGTTTCTATAGTTAAGTTATTTGTTTCCAATTCTTGAGAACATTATTTGGCTCATGAAAGTCATCATATTTTTATAGATAGATCCTTTATTGACTAGAGTAAGCAAATGTTGTGATCTTTCTATATTCTTTAAGTGTTTTGGACATCACAATTTTATTTGTCAAAGATTGAATTACGGATTAAGCATTTTGTCACAATTTTATTTGTACATTGATGAGAATCAATGATCAGGAGTTTTTAGATTTTGAGAAGACATATTTAGTGGAGGCTAGAAGGGATATTTTTGGAGATTTTCTAGATGTCTAAAATTCTAGAGAATATCTTCTTTACTAAGCTGAGGTAGGACAAAAGTGAGGACGTGGTTTTCCAGATTGAGTACTAGTACAGAGATGATGATTCGGTAACCTACGTCTATAAAACCTTCACAAATATCCTGTCTTTGGCCTTCACTCATACCTCTTCCAAGAATCTGGAAAATTTTGATAATTTTTCTCATCCATGCATGAAATATGCTAGTGCAATGACCTTATGGCAAGACATGTTATCAATTAGTACCAAAATACTTAGTCATCACAATGTTGACCGAGCCAAAAGTGCAACCTGAGTAGTTACATTGTAACCTAAGTAGTGGTAGTGTTGACTGAGCAAAAAATGGTAATCAGTATTACCCAAGTGGTCAATATGACCTGAATACACAATATGTAGCCTGAGTGACAACATAATGCCCGAGTACCAGTATATTGCCAGAGTGGATCACTGGACCCGAGTAACAATTTTGGGCCAACTTAGCTTATATTGTTTGATATTAATTTATCATATGGAAGCTGACTTACAAAAGTATTTGATTTGGATAAGGTATAAATATAAAGTATTTTTTTTATCCAAGTGTGTGTGAAAATATATGTGAAGAAGTGTATGTGTGAATATGAAGTGGTAGATTGTTTAAGAGGTTACAATAGTATAAGGAACAACAAAGACTCATCTATCACATTCAGGTGATTAGTATTATATCATTGGATCTTATTCAGTAAACCAAATTTGTAGAGCAGGTCATCTACTGGTTCATCCTAATAGGTGCATCAACAAAATCCTCTAACATGGTGGACCTAATAGTCCTTTACAAATCTCCTAATAGAGTTTCATTATTGATTTATATTGTACTAAATCCTTTCACAAGGTGGACCTAATAGTCCTTATTGCTCCTAATAGGGTAGGCCATATGAAGTGGTCAATTTTAAGCTTTAATAGGATAAATTTATACTATAGTAATAAATCTTGTGGGTACCATCCCCACCCCAATTTTACTTTCTATTTGGAAGATTTCTGGGTAATAAAATATTGTGTCAAGTGTTGTGGATGTTTTATTCCTTTTCATTTCATGCATGCAATCAGATTAGATAATATAATAAAGTATTAAAAGGATTAAGTTTTATTGGTTCCTGATTCACCCCCCCCCCCCCCCCCCATTCTTAGTCACCTAGCCTCAACATATTTCCAACAATTGGTATCAAAGCTAAAGGTTCTCTTAACAAAAGTTTAACAGCTTGAGAAAAAGATCAAAGGCAATTGAAATATACAGACTGGAGAAAGCCATTGAAAATGAAAAGATATATCTACAAGTGGCCATGGATTAGATTAGAAAACTCAAGGAGCATCTCTCTCTCTTTCCATAAAAAGAAGAAAAGATTTAGCAATGCAGATGAATGACAAAAGTTACATAGAAGAAAGAAATGAATACTTATGCAAAGAAAGAAGTTCTGAAAAAGCACATGCAGCAATTAAAGATATACTTGTAAAGAATCTCAATTTACATGAAGAAGTTAGAAATTTGAAAAGAGAACAAGAAATTCATTCAATCAGAATATGTGAAGTCATGGAACAAAAGAGTCAAGAAGAAAATGACAGAGAAATGGCACAAGAAGAGAAAAGATTGCTAAGTATAAGAGTAGAAGAAAAAGAAAATGAAATCCATCATTTGTCACTTCAACAAGTAGATATGGTAAATAAACTCAATAATGTAAATCAAGAAGTTATCAATCTGAGGACAGAAAATGAAAGATCGCAGAATGATCTCAATACTGAAAAGAAAACCAATGAGAGTATGATGAACTTACAAGTAAGCATGGATCAGTTGACAGAGAAAAATCAACCTAGAAATCATTGACAAACTAGATTAGGTTATATTGAACAAGGTGAATCCTCACAGCAAGGAACTCAAAAGAATAGCAAGCCTAATTTTAATCATTATGGAAAGTTAGGGCACACAACAAACAAGTGTTGGAGAAATGGAAAAATCAAAGTTTAATTGTAAATACTACAGATGCAATAAACATGGACATAGGGCCAGCGAATGTACTGAGAAAAATAAGTTTGAAGGAAAATGTTTCAATTGTAACAAACAAGGTCACAAGTCCTCTGAGTGCAGAACCAAGAAATGGAACACTGCTGAACAACCAGCTAAAGAAATTTTTGGTTGGGATTACAACACATGGACTAGATATTGTCACTGTGGTGAATATGGGCATATTGGTGCAAATTGTGTAAAGACTCACCTCAGAAAAATAAATCCTACTAAGAGATGTTATGTATGTAAACAACTCGGTCATCTAAGAAAGAATTGCATGAATAGAGAAAAAGTGGATACTGGTTTGAGAAAGGAAAATAAAAAGTCTCAGAAACCAGAACTCAAATGAATCAAGAGTGGGTAAGGAAATCTCCTAATATTTCAAATCAAAACAATGAAGGATTGAATGACACCAAAAGCAGTGAATTAGGTGGATCTACCATCTCTGAATAAATATGCAAGGAGACTAATGGAACTGTGCATACAAGCCATCCTACATCAGTTCCAAACATGCTAGCAAGTCCAAATTATCATATTAATGCACTAGGACACATTATGTTTCAACCAAGTTGGGATCTCAGTATTACCCGAGCTACACAGGCTTAACCGAGTTAAGTTGGGTTATATGGTTTTGAGGATGCAGAAGTTAGTTTTCACAGAGCTTCATTCTAAGCTATGCCAGCTACCATGTACAAAGCATTTAATGAAAACCCAATGGTAAAATCTCTTATAAAAGATGAATTGGAAGTGTTATTATTTACAAATGTTTTAGTTTGCAGAGTGATTCAGTGCCTTAAGAGATTTAGAGCGAATTTATATTCAAAAGTTTTAAGTTGTGAAATTTTATCATACCTCCAAGCATTATGGCGTCTACATCCAGTAACAAGGTTAAGAAAGGATATCAGATGTTGGTGAGGAATGCTATCTGTGAACCTCTAAAGTTTAAGCTTCATCCAGCGATTGCAAAGGAGATAGACTCGATGGGAGCTCATTCCCTAATTCCTCCAAGGGTATTGTTGATCAATGACATATGAGCCTTCTATCATTGCACAATTCAATAGCTAGGGACATTGGAAATGAATAAATTATATGAGAAACTCTGTGAAGCCGAGAATCTAAAGCCAGAACATAAACACCTAGAAGTCAAGGGTTTGACTCATATCATGCATATGCAATAGAATTTTCAGGTTAAGTGGATTAGGTTCATTCTAAGCCATGTTCATGACATGAAGCTATGGCTGGAGCAACTAGTGAAGATTACCAAGACAATGGTACACTGTGTTATAGGGTATCCTATGTGGGACAAGTCTAAAGCTACCAAAACCCTACCCCATATTGACCTAGCAAAGAAGACTCTTTCTGAGTGGGACAGAAGAGGCATGAGACTAAATGGAGTTACAAACATGGAATTGAAGTTTGGGATTCATGTAATTCCTCACAAAATCTATAGTTATATCCTACCTAACAATGTACCATGTGAGGTTGTAGACTTGGAATACAAGGTGGTCAAGAACAACCTCTCATTCAACCTTGTCGAGTTGCAGCTCATCTAATTGAGTAAGAACATGGAAAGCATCTGGGTGTTAAATACAAATCCATGTAAGTTTGGTTCACTTTTGGTCTGCATATTCTTTTATATTTAGAATTATTTCTCTTCCAAAGGCATAGTAGTTTGGAAGAAGGACAAACCCATAGTGTATCAGATAAATGATTTCATAGTAGAATTAGGAGACAATTTTGAGAACATCATGGATGCATATTTTGTGGAATTCAAACAGAAGATGCATAATAGGTATAGAATTCCTAAATGATGGGTATAAGACTACATAAATGATGAACATGAAAAGGAAGAGGAAGAGATAGAAATTGAACCTCTAAAGAAGAAGAAGAAGGTAGACCCTAAGCAGAAAGAAAAGATTTCTACCACTGTCATCACTAAGAGAAGATCTAGAAGAAAAATCATACTGTCTAAGGAAGATGAAGAAGATATAGTAGTGCTCAAGAAACCCCCACCTACCTTTGAGAAGAAAATTGAAGAACTAAGAGAAGGTAGTGGTATGGATTCTCTAAAATCATTGAAATATGCTTCTAGGACTAAGGATGAACAGAAGCAGATCGAGGAAGCAGTTGTAGAAAAGATGACAAGATGGAAGTATGATCCATCTGAACTGAAGAGTCACATGAATGAAACCTATTTAAGGAAATATTTGTTCCTTGGACCAATGTTGTTCGAACAAAGAAAGATATTAGAGAATAGACCTTGAGGCAAGTCATGCCTACTATGAAAAATAAAAAGGTTAAAGAGGCCATGACCTAATATGAAATAAATCACACTCCAAGGTTCAGGATCTTTCAGATATTGAACAAGAAGATAAAGGATGTGGTGTAGGCTACAACAAAGATATGGAAGACAATATTTGAAATCAAGGAAGAAGATAAGGCAGAGGCACCAAGTACAAACTCTAAGGAAAATACTGATGATGTAGGTTTACCAGAGGTGGAAACCATTGAAGAATCCACTACAAAAAATATAGTTGTAGAATTGATGACAACCCTTCCCCAATCACCTATACAAAACATTATATCTCCAAGCAAGGATAAGGCTATAGAATCTACATCAGGACTAGTAGGAACCGAGCATCAGGCACCAACTACTATAGGGATAAGCCTAACCGAGTCACAAAAGGTGACTGTGAATGTTTCTTCAGTGAGAATTGATGCTACAATTGGTGTAGAAAATGTCAATGACTTATTCCAACTGAATATTGAGGAGAAAACTAAGGAAGGAAAGGATAAGGATGATAGTGGAAAAGGTAAGGAAATTGTTCCTTCAACCAATCCCAAGTACAGTGAAAAAGGGAAGGAAACAAACACTGATGATATTGATCTTGAGGAAGAGATTGTGATTCCAAATTGAAACCTATCCAACCTAAAAATAGAGAAGATGGGATACACTAGGGGAGTTATGGAAGAAAAGAGCTACACAACAAAAGTTCTGAGCAGAAAAGAAGAGGAACAGAGTGCTAGAGGACATAAAAGGTATATTCCTAGATGCACTAGAAGTAGAAGTAAATGAGAATGATTCTGTAATGGACCAACTTGTAGACATAGTCCACAAGCTCAATAAAGATTTAAGTGGTCAGGAAAAAATAATGCAAAAGGCAAAAAGGAAGTTTTAGAACAAATTTCTCAAGAATGTTGCAAGCAAGATTGCAATTGATCAAGTAAAGCAAAAATATCTTATTAGCTCTCTAGAAACTACAGTTAATAATGTTATTTTATTATTTGTAAAGTTGAGTGATACTTCCAACTTCACCATGGAAATAAAGACAAAGCTAACAAAGATAGATACAAATCTAAAGAAAAGTGCAAATTAGTTGGCACTTAACCCGAGTCCAAATTCAGCACACTTTGCAAAAATCAAATATCTGACAAACATGAAGACAAAATTACTAAGGGAAGAAGAAAGGACAAGATAATCTCTCACAGCTATGAAGAGACAACTCCTTCCACATATGGATGTAATGCAAAAACAAATAGCTCATGCCAAGACACTCATACATGACAACAAGTTTTCAATTGCAGAGCTTATGATGGAGCTATAAGTAGAGATACAGATTGAATTGCACATCCTAAAGGTGTTGCAAGATAATAGGGACAACACTATGTCTCATATTTTGAAGGTACATAGTGATTTCCTATCCTACTTTGGTATTACCATATAGATATATTTGGCATTTGTGTCAAAAACAAGGGGGAAATGTATATATGAGAAAATATATGTAAGGGAAAATATATATAGGAAAGATATATATAAGGAAATACATGTACATAAAAGAAGTAGAGAAGAGATATATACGTAAAGTTACAAAAACAATTTTGCAAAATAAAAAACAGAGTCATTTGTAACCGAGCAGCAGAGCAATTGTCAAAACCTGAGCAAGTACCCAAGCACATGGTAAGGGGTAGTTTTGACTTAGAATCTTGAAGAGTTTTGGATATGATAATTTTTTTTGGTCACTAATGCCAAAGGGGAAGATTGATGACCTTATGGAAAGATATGTTGTCAATTAGTACCAAAACACTTAGTCATCACAGTGTTGACTGAGCCAAAAGTGCAACCTGAGTAGTGGCAGTGTCGACTGAGAAGACAGTGGTAATCAGTATTACTTGAGTGGTCAATATGACCTGAGTACACAGTATGTAGCCCGAGTGACAACATAATGCCCAAGTGCCTATATATTACCCGAGTTGATCACTGGACCCAAGTAATAGTTTTGGGCTAACTTAGCTTATATTGTTTCATATTAATTTATCATATGGAAGCTGAATTATACAAGTATTTGATTTGGATAAGGTATAAATATAAAGTATTTTTTTTTATCCAAGTGTGTGTGAAAATATATGTGAAGAAGTGTATGTGCGAATATGAAGTGGCAGATTGTTTAAGAGGCTACAATAGTATAAGGAACAACAAAGACTCATCTATCACATTCAGGTGATTAGTATTATATCATTGGATCTTATTCAGCAAACTAGAGTTGTAGAGCAGATCATCTGGTTCATCCTAACAGGTGCATCAGTAAAATCCTCTAACAAGGTAGATCTAACAGTCCTTTATGAATCTCCTAATAGAGTTGCATTACTTAATTGTATTGTACTAAATTGGTGCAGGAGAACACCTAACTCAAACCCCTAGCTCCTTATTTATGGCATGTACTAACTCTAGCCAAGTCAGGAGAGTGTGTGTGGACCTTAGAAGGTCCTTTTTTTATTTTCCTAAGATGGATATGACTAGGTCAATCCATGTCTAGATAGGTTGCTTAGTTGGTTTTCTTTAGTTGTGTGTAGGTGTGAGGTAGTTTTTAAGCCTCTAGAAATCCAACCAAGGCATCAGGAACCTTGGATAAGCTGCTTGGTATCACTGATACTTGGCCTACACTAGTGCCTAATAGCTCAGCCTACATTGCCTAGCAACTCAGCCTACATTGCCTAGTAGCTCGGCCTACATTGCCTAGTAGCTCAGCCAATATTTCCTAGCAGCTCGGCCTACATTTCCTAGCAGCTTAACCTACATTGCCTAGTAGCTTGACCTACATTGCCTAGTAGCTTGGCCTACATTGCCTAGCAGTTTAGCCTACACTGCCTAGCAGCTTGGCCTACACTGCCTAGCAGCTTGGCCTACACTGCCTAGCAGCTTGGCCTACACTTGTGCCTAGTAGCTCGGCCTACACTGGTGCCTAGCAGCTCGACCAACACTGGAGCTCAATTTTCTTTACTGTTGCTCGACAATATTTAGTCATAATGGCCTATGAAAATCAGATCTTGTCTTTTATGGATAGTATGGTTAGTGTAACGGTTCCTAAAGAGATTCTTGCAAATGAGTGGACCGTTAGGGTTGTTTCCTATGAGAGGATGGTTACTAATAACATCAAAATCCTTCATTTTAGAGATCTAGAGAGTAGAGATTGAAGAAGAGGAGAAGCTATAGGAAAGTTTGAGATTTGTAGATTATTGTACTATTTTGTTTTTTCAGTAATGAGAAGTTACAGACTATGTGTTTAGTTGATATCAAGTTTCTTTGTCGTTCCTTTTGCATGTAAGTAGAGTAGTTACTTTATTTTTTGCTCTGTAAATTGTTATTTCTTCACCTGTTCTAACTTGTAACCATTAATGCCCCCATAAGGTTCTTGAATCCATGGTGAGAGTCATGCGTTGGGATGGAACTTGAGAGGAGCCCTTGTACATAGTTTCATTTTTGTTTTCTGTAGGAGAAGCAACAACAAAGAGTCTGGAGATCTTACCCTAAGCAAGCTTGGTAATAGTAAAACTTCAAGAAGTTGTAGATGCAACTAAAAGCAAAGATGGAGATGAAGTCAACAGAAGCAGAGGGAAGTATAAAATTAATGAAGAAGACTTAATACCTGAACCAGACCCTCCAATGAGTGAGGAGCCATTTCTAAAAGCTCTCAGAGCCCTAGGAGGAAAAATTCTTGAAGGAATTCCATTCTTTAATGGAAAAATGGATAATGAACTAATTGTGGAATGGATATAAGGTATTGAGAATAATTTTGAATGTGAGGGCACAACTGAAGTACAAAAGGTAAAAGTTGCAAAGTCAAGGTTAAGAGGTTCAGCATTAACATGGTGGCAATAGCTCCAAGAAGAGAGGAAGAAGATGGGTAAGCATCCAATTTTAAATTGGAAGGCCATGATAAACAAGGTAAAGGAGAAATACCTACCTGAGGATTATGAAATCTAGTTACACAAGAAGAGGCATAGTTTGAAACAAAAATATTTGGATTTGGCTACATATACTGAAGAATTCCAGAAGTTGTGCTTGAGGTCAAGAGTCCAAGAGGATGAGACTATCAAGGTGGCTAGGTATCTTGGAGGCCTAAAATGGAATATATAAGAGGAAATTAGTTTGTGGACTCCCACAACCATCCTTAAGTGTTTCCAACTTGCATTTAAAGTGGAAGAGAAGAACAAAAAGAAACCAGAATCAAACTTCAGAGGAAAAGGAAGAGGTAGAGAAGGAAGAGGACAAGGAGGCTATGGTGGAAGGGGATCAGATTCAAGACAGCAAAGTGAGAACAATCTCACTAAAAATTAGGAAGGAAACTCAAATAAAGGAGGTTTCAACAGAGGTAGAGGCTCTAACACTAGTTGGAGAGGAAGGAGCAACAACAATCAAGGAAGAGGAGCATCCTACTTTGCAACCATGAAGTGCTACCATTACAATCAGCTAGGGCATCCTGACTATAGGTGTCCTGAAAAGGGTTCTACTTCTCAAGCAGGTGGAAAGAGATTAACTATGTCCAAGAAGATTCAAGTTGCACCAGCAAGCCATCTGAGGTACCTTTAGGATCAAAGGATGGTGAGATCCTCATGATAAAGAGGACACTAATTAGAGAGCCAAGCAAAGAAGAACCAAGCCAAAGAAGGGCACTCTTTAGAGTGTAGCGCAAGATTATAGGAAAGGTGTGTAGAGTCATTATTGATTCAAGCTCAACTAATAATATCATTAGCGAAGAGGCAGTAACCAAATTAAATTTGAAAAGGATTCTACATGACAATCCATACAAGGTTACATGGCTTAACAAAGGACAACATGTGTTTGTAGGAGAACAAGCATGGGTAGAGTTCACCATTGGAAATTATAAGGACAAATTTCTATGTGACATTCTTCCCATGGATGCATGCCACCTTCTACTTGGAAGGCCATGGCAATTTGATAGGCAAGCCATGCATGATGGAACTGAGAATGCATATTCATTCAAGAAAGATAGGGTGACTTTTAAAATTTAGTCCCTGATAGAAGAAGGAGAGATGAAGACATCAAGTCCAAGTGTGCTCATGGTTGGTGAGAAGGATTTCTTGAAGACTCTAGGAGAAGGAGAAGGAGTTGGATTTTCTTTAGTGTTGAAGCCAGAAGATGAATTTTCTGTGAAGAAATTAGAAATACCTAATGAGGTAAAAGAAATACTTGAAGAGTATAGAGATATTGTGAATGATGGCCAGCCCACTCCCCTACCTCTTAAGAGACTTGTTAGCCACAAGATTGACTTCATACCAAGAGCTACCTTACCCAACAAAGCTTCCTATAAGATGGCCCCTCAGCAAAATGATGAGATAACCAAGCGAATCAGAGATTTATTAGAGCAAGGCCTAATTAGAAAGAGCATAAGCCCATGTGCAGTCCCTACTGTCTTAGCACCTAAGAAAGGAGGATCTTGGAGACTTTGTTATTTTTCTAGAGCCATTAATAGAATCACCATTTAGGTATAGGTTCCCAATACCTAGAATTAAAGACCTAATGGATTGTTTAAGGGAGGCAAAGTACTTCAACAAGATTGATCTTAAGAGTGGCTACCACCAAATCAGGATAAATGAAGGAGATGAATGGAAGAAAGCTTTCAAAACTACAGAAGGTTTGTATGAATGGCTTGTAATTTCATTTGGTTTGTCTAATGCTCCCTCAACTTTTATGAGACTTATGAATGAGGTATTGGTAGAATGCATTGGTAAGTTTGTTGTTGTCTTCCTAGATGTCATTTTACTTTTCAGTAGAACTAAGGAGGAGCATATTAGGCATTTGAAAATTGTTTTCAAGAAATTTCATGATGAAAAGCTAAAGATCAATTTGGAGAAGTGTGACTTCATGAAGTAGGAACTTTTATATCTTGGCTTTGTTTTGTCACAGGGTAACCTCAAAATGGACCAAGAAAAGGTGGATGCCATTCTAAGTTGGCCTACTCCCAAGGTTGCCACTAAGGTGAGAAGTTTCCATAGTTTAGCTCAGTATTATAGAAATTTCATTAGACATTTCAGTGGGATTTGTGCACCCATGTTAGACACCATTAGAGGTGGGATGAAGAAAAATTTTCAATGGACACCACAAGCAGACAAAGGGTTTGAAACACTCAAGGAGAAGATAGCAGAGTTGCCTACTCTAGTTCTTCCAAGCTTTGATAAGATTTTTATAGTAGAATTTGATGCAAGTAATGTGGCCATTGGAGCTTTCATAAGCCAAGAAGGAATATCAGTAGCTTTCCATAGTGAGAAGCTAAATGAGGCAAAGAAGAAGTACTCTTCTTATGACTTAGAGTTGTATGCTGTAGTCCAAGCACTCAAGAAGTGGAGGCACTACTTGCTGCCAAAAGAGTTCATAGTATATACTAATAACCAAGCTTTCAGCTTGCTTAACTCTCAAGACAAACTTAGCAGCAAACACATGAAGTGGGTGGAGTATCTACAAGCCTACACTGTCAATATCAAGCATAAAAAGAGAGTACAGAATAAGGTTTTTGATGCATTGAGAAGAAGGCTTCTCAAAGTCCAAGAAATTTAGATACAAAACATAGGTATTGATAGCTTCAAAGACCTATATGCTGAAGATGAAGATTTTGCCCAAATCTACAAGGTATGCAAGGAGTTTAACAACAACTTTCATGGTGAGTTTTCTGAATATACTTTGAAGAATGATTTATTGTTTAAAGGAGGTCAACTTTGTGTTCCTAAAGGGTCTATGAGAGATAATTTGATCAAAGAAAAACATAATGGAGCACTTAGTGGTCATTTTGGAGTCAGTAAGACTCAAGAGCTAGTCGCTAGGTCCTATTTTTGGCCTAGAATTAATAGAGATGTTAGACAGTATGTTGAGAGTTGTGTAGTGTCTCAAAAATCAAAGGGCACATCTTCTAATGTAGGTCTTTACCAGCCACTTCCAATCCCAACCAAACCATGGGAATGCATAAGCATGGATTTTGTAGTTGGTTTGCCAAGAACAAGGCAGGGATATGACAGTATTTTTTTTGTTGTAGACAAATTTAGTAAGATGGCACATCTTATACCTTGCAATAATATTCATGATGCTTGCAACATTGCTCAATTTTTTTTCAGTGGAGTGGTGAGGATACATGGACTCCCACTTAGTATGGTTTCAGATAGGGACACCAAATTCATGAGTCATTTTTGGAAAACCTTATGGAAAAAGCTGGGCACTAACTTGTCTTTTGGATCTGCCTATCATCCATAGACATATGGCCAAACAGAGGTGGTCAATAGAAGTCTTGGTAACTTGTTGAGATGCCTCACAAAGGAGTATGGTCAAGCATGGGACCAAATCATTGGACAAGCTGAATATGCATACAATGATATAGTGAATAGATCGACTGGTAAAAGTCCTTTTGAAATTGTTTATGGCTTTCACCCAAGAGGAATTTTTGACCTTAGATAATTGAAGGAAGGAATACATGGTAGTGGATATGCTGAGGACTTTTCTTATTCAATGAGGGAATTCCATGAAAGTGTGAGAAAGAACTTGATTGAAAATTCTGAAAAGGTAAAGCAAAAGGTGGATGTATCAAAGAGGGAGGTTCAATTTCAGATTGGAGACTTTATGATGGTACACTTGAACAAACATAGGCTGCAAAAAGGTGTTCTTCACAAGCTACAGATGAAGAGGCTAGGTCCATGTAAGATACTTGCAAAGTATGGAAACAATGCATACAAGGTGGAGCTTCTTGAAGACATTGGGTTGTCACCAGTTTTCAACATTGTAGATTTGATAGCATACAAAGGACCAATTAAAGATGCTAATCAAAACCTTCAAGAGGTAATACAAGAGGTAAAAGATCTAAAATTAACCCCTACTCCATCTATGACAGCTGAAAAGATACTAGACTCAAGGGTCTACAAGAAGACTAGGAACAAAGACTATATGGAGCACCTTGTCAAATGGCATGGCAAAGAAGATGTTGATGCTACTTGGATCATAGAAATAGACTTCAAGAGGTTGGGCATTGATCCAAACATGCTCAATCCAAGGATGGATTAACCTTTCTTTTTTCTGGGGGAGTATGGTGCAGGAGCACACTTAACTCAAACCCCTAGCTCCTTATTTTTGGCATGTACTAACTCTAGCCAAGTCAGGAGAGTGTGTGTGGACCTTAGAAGGTCATTTTTTTTCTTTCCCTAAGATGGATATGACTAGGTCAATCCATGTCTATATAGGTTTCTTAGTTGGTTCTCTTTAGTTGTGTGTGGGTGTGAGGTAGTTTTTAAGCCTCTGGAAATCCAACCAAGGCATCGGGAACCTTGGATAAGCTGCTTGGTATCACTAGCACTCAGCCTACACTGGTGCCTAGTAGCTCAGCCTACATTGCCTAGTAGCTTGACCTACATTGTCTAGTAGCTCGACCTACATTGCCTAGCACCTCGGCCTAAATTGCCTAGCACCTCGGCCTACACTGGTGCCTAGCAACTCAGCCAACACTACAGCTTAGTTTGCTTTACTATTGCTCGACAATATTCAGTCATAACAGCTCATGAAACATGGATCCTATCTTTTATGGATAGTATGGTTAGTGTAACAGTTCCTGAAGAGATTCTTGCAAATGAGTCGACGGTTAGGGTTTTTTCCTATGAGAGGATGGTTACTAATAACATCAAAAGCCTTCATTTTTGAGATCTAGAGAGTAGAGATTGAAGAAGAGGAGAAGCTACATGAAAGTTGGAGATTTGTAGATTATTGTACTATTTTGTTTTGTTTCCAGTAATGAGAAGTTATAGACTATGTATTTAGTAGATATCAATTTTCTTTGTGGTTCCTTTTGCATGCAAGTAGAGTAGTTACTTTATTTTCTATTCAATAAATTGTTAGTTCTTCACCCATTCTGGGTTGTAACCATTAATGGCCCCTCAAGGTTCCTAAATCCATGGTGAGAGTCATGTGTTGGGATGGAACTCAAGAGGAGCCCTTGTACATAGTTTCATTTCTATTTTTTGTAGGAGAAGCAACAAAAAAGATTCTAGAGATCTTACCCTAGGCGAGCTTGCTAATAATCTGGCTAGGGAAGAGAATGAAAGCAATGTTCAGAAAACATTGAATAAGTGAGTAGAATGAATCTATTTGTGTAGGTTCAGCAAGAAGAAGATGAAAAGCATTTTAATGGGGGACTAAGTCTTGAATGGGAGGTAAAGTTGAGAGTGACTTACCTCAGTTTAGGGTTGTGAATGCCCTAAGAGATCTAGGAGAAAGATCTCATAATAGAGCCAAGCTGGTTCTTAACAGCAACAAGACTTCCATCCACATCATAAATCCTTTCACAAGGTGGACCTAAAATTCCTTATTGCTCCTAATAGGCCAGGCCATCAGAAGTGGTCAATTTTAATCTTTAACATGCTAAATTTATACTATAGTAATAAATCTTGTGGGTACCATCCCCACCCCAGTTTTACTTTCTATTTGGTAGGTTTCTGGGTAATCAAATATTGTGTCAATTATTATGGATGTTTTATTTCTTTTCATTTCATGCATGTAATCAGACTAGATAATCTAATAAAGGATTAAAAGAATTAAGTTTTATTGGTTCCTGATTCACCCCCCCCCTTCTCAGTCACCTAGCCTCAACATATTTCCAACAATTGATTGTATAAAATTTCTTCCGGCCTCTAGTATTGATGAGCTGCACAAGTGTAAAAGGTTTTTGCAAGACTGGGATCAATTATGAGAAGGTAAACAACAAGATAATATTATTGTATCTTTCATTTTTTTATCCATTCATATTTTCTGCCTTCTCTTCATCTTTAGTAATATATTAGATACTATGCAGTGTACATAAAGGCAAGGCGGTGATTATTCTCGACGATTGGTAGGTATAGGTCTTATAGGCCTTACCTAGTAGCTAGGACTAAAGATAGCAAAGCTCAAGAGACCATTATAGTTGGTCTCCATCTTTGGTCCATATTATTGATAAAATGTTTTACCTTTCGTTAGCTCATCAACTGAGGTGATCTGAAATAATTTAATAGTTGGTATTTTCATGTATAACGTACATTATTTTAGTTTGAAGTTGCACAAATTTATCTATTTCCCACACTTGTAGACCGCGGGGACATCGATAAATAAACATCCCCTCCTATGGCCATAGTAATGCAGGCCACGGGAGGAGATGATTCTTAATCGCTATCCTCATAGTCTACAAGTGCGTGAAGTAGATAAATTTGTGCAACGTCAACTTAAATAATATGTTATCATGAAAATATTATATTAAATTCTTTCAGATCCCCACATTTGATGAGCTAATAAAATGTAAAACATTTTTTTAGTAATATGGACCAAAGACGAAGACCTTGTCTATGATGGTCTCTTGAGCTTTTTTATCTTTAGTGTGCTAGTCCATCACAGTTTTGACGCTAATGGTAACCATTTTGATGATAGTGTTATACATCGGATGAGTTTTTCTTGTTGGAAGGTTACTTCATATCTGTTGGCCTCCCGATGGGTATAACATTGGATAGACTACATTTTTGACATATAGTTAGAACCACAGTGCTATATGTCTGACAAGTTTTCCTATTGGACAATAAATGCATATCCATCGACATCCTGACAGGTATAACATCGCATAGACTATACTTTTGATAGCCAATTTCGACAAAAATGCTATACGTTTGATGATTTTTCTTGTCAGATAGTCACTACATTTTTGTTGGCATCCTGACAGGTATAATGACGGATAGACTACATTTTTGACAGATAGTTTTGACAACATTGCTATATGTCCCACAAGTTTCCCAGTTAGACAATCACTACATATGCATTAGTATCCCGACAGGAAAACCGTCGGATAGTGTACATTTTTTATAGCTATATTTGATGGCCTTGCTATAAGTCCAATGGGTTTACCTTTCGAATGGTTACTTCAGAACCATCGGCATTCCGACAGGCTGTCCATCAGATAGTCTACATGTTTCGTCAACATTCTGATAGATGTACCGTATGAAATGCTATAATAAGTTGGCTATTAGTGTGGTAAGTTCTGACAGATAGAAATGTTGGAATATCAAAAGTTACCACTTCCATTTAAATTTCCAATGAAATAACCATGATGGCTATATCTATTTAATTACTGACAGATAGGCATTGAAAATCTGATAGATAACCGTCAGAATTCGGCCTCAAATGTACTAGTGAAAGGAAGAACATGTAGAACACCTCTAAAGTATGAAGCTACAACCACTATCAAAGAATAATTGTTGGAGGGTGAATTCACAATAGTGTGTCCCACTTTTTCGGATGAAGGATTTTAGAATTTCTAAAAAAAATAAAATCAGTGGCTTCGCGTGAAGCTGACACTTCGTGCGAAGTGACTAATAGGCTTCAAGCAAAGTACCCCACGTAGGGCACTTCGCATGAAGCTGACACTTCATGCAAAGTACCCCACGTAGGGTGCTTCATGCAAAGCTAGACTTCATGCGAAGCCATTTATCGCTGGAATTTGTATAAATTTCTGACTGCCCATTTCATTTTTACTATTCACTTTTTGAGATTTTGTGGACCCGTGGCTTAGAGAAAACCAGTGACGACTAGTATGACATCAGCAGCTCCCAAGCTTCTTTGATCTCTTGTGGTTGTTAGTAGTATCAGGTACACATATTTTTCTCATTTTTATTGTTAATTGTATGTTTTATATTTATTTTAGTTAATTATTTGTTTTAAATAATATTTAGTTTGTAGAAATTTTAGAAAGTGATAGTTGAATTTTAGAATATGTTAGAAAATGATAATTGAATTTTAGAATATGTTAGAAAATTATAGTACTATGTTAGAAAATCATAGTAGAATGTTAGAAAATATTAGAAAACATTAAAAAATGTTAATGTAATGGTACTCAAATGTTAGAAATTTGTAACTTAGCATACATTAGAAAATATTAGCAAATTGTAAC
>MU224350.1:132417-161533 GCA_018584345.1 Thuja plicata | reverse complement strand
TATATATATATATATATATATATATATATATATGATCGAGGACTCTTATGATGCTTATGATGTATGACCTATATGTTGTAATCTATATGATGTTTTGATGCATATGCTTATATGATTACTGACATTTGGTGCTTGCAAGATGTGATGTATATGTATGACCTGTTGCATATGCAGGATGGTTTCATGATTATATATATATGATGTATGACTTATGCAGGGTAGATGATGCTATATGTACGATGTACTAACATGTGTGGATGCAGGATGTGATGTGATTCTAGGATGTATGCAAAATGTATATGTTGATGTTTTATAAATGTGTATATAGATGCATCTAAATGATTTTTTAACAATGTAAGACTAAAATGAATAGAAATGAAGTAACTATGCATGGCATGACATGGATCTGAATAAATTAACTATGCAAGATATAAAATGGATCTAAATGAATTAACTATGCAAGACATGAGCTGAATCTAAATGAATGATGCAATAAATGAAATGAATCTAAATGATGCAATATATGAAAATGAATTAACTATGCAAGATATGAAATGAACCTAAGTGAATTAATTATGCAAGATTAAAATGAGGCTAAAGGAATTAACTATGCAAGATATGAAATGAACCTAAGTGAATTAATTATGCAAGATTACAATGAGGCTAAAGGAATTAACTATGCAAGATATGAAATGAACTTAAGTGAATTAATTATGCAAGATTACAATGAGGCTAAAGGAATTAACTATGCAAGATATGAAATGAACCTAAGTGAATTAACTATGCAAGATTAAAATGAGTCTAAAGGAATTAACTATGCAAGATATGAAATGAACCTAAGTGAATTAACTATGCAAGATTAAAATGAGTCTAAATGATGGATTTCTAAAATGATACTAACTATGCAATTAAATGATGCACTTAATGATGATTAATGCAATGATTGATATGATGGATCTAATGCAATCTAATGATGTATCTAATGAATTTAATGATGAATAATGATGAATAATGCAACTGAATCTTAATAATAGATACAATAATGATACTAGAGGCGACGAAATTGATGGATGCAATGGGTGCAATAGGACTCATATTTTTTTTGGTGTGTCACAATCAACTGATAAACCAGACAGGTGGACTATGGAGGATTGGGCAGGGAATGTTAGTAGGACAATGACTCGGGATGTTAGCGTGATGGCAAGCAAACCAGATATGTCACAAATATACAAGGGCCCCTGGAACAATTAATTACAACCGATTAATTACAAGGGTTATGTACAAAGGTTGCTGCCAAGATTTGATTGGATCATGTTGTTTGTCTTGATGCATGTGATAGTGTAGTATGTTGATTGATTAATTCAAGAGGAAAGATACATCCTACGAGAACCCAAAAATGATGTTGATCTAGATTTAAGTTGGCAAGAGGAAGGACACATCCTCAATAGGCTCATTTCCAGAAAGATGGGACTTACCAAGTTGATTTGTCAAATGCATGCTACAAGAAAACTGTAGAACCAACGTAGGATTTGAATAGCGCAACTGTATCGTACAAGGAGCAACTCGACATGATAAATATACAAGACTAAAGCTTAGGATTTGGGATATAGAAAACAATATACATGATTTATGTGCACAAAAGCTCAGGATATCAGATAGGAAGATCACTTTGGATTAGTGCGTATGATATGCGAACACCTAGGAAATATGGGAAATGCGGAGGTTAGCAGAGATGTGGTGCTGCTGATGGAAGGAAATGAGATTTTGATAGATAATGGAATGGTCCATTATGTGTGATGCCTATTTCTAGGTTTTTATCATGCATACTTGTCCAAGGCACTTGATTGCCAATTTTTCACCATTGGACAAAAGTTTTCTTTTTATTTTTCTTTTTGATTTCTTTGTATCTTTTTGATATTTTTGATATTGCCCAAGTGCCTGTTTACCAGGTTTTCACTGGGACAACCTTTTTTTTAGCTTCAATTTTTCTTCTTTTTAGAGATTTTTTTAGGACTATTTTATATTGTTTTTGTGCTTTCTTCAGGACATTTTATACTTTTTATGAATTTTCTCAAATAACTGTAATGAACAACCAGCTGTCAAGCATAGAAGCGCCTGAGATGAATGATGTTGATAGGATCATTCAATGGCTCTCCTTCAGGAGTGGAGAGTTGATATGCCCTAGAATTGAAGCATGTAGTAACAACATATGGGCCTTGCCAGGTGACTTCAAACTTGCCTTTCTTTTCCCGATCAATACCCACTTTTTGATTTCCCTTTAGCACAAGGTCCCCTACTTGGAACTGGCGTGGGTGGACCTTCTTGTTATAGTTTTTCTTGAGTCTATTCTGGTAAATAATAAAGTAATCATAATCTTGCTGGCACTTTTCATCTAGTAGATCAAGTTGTGTGAGTCATGCCACTCGGTAATCTTCATCATCAATCAGGCCTCTTAGAGATACTCAGAGGGATGGTAGTTTGACCTCTATTGGTAAGACTGCTTCAACACCATAGACTAGGGAGTATGGAGTAGTGCCAGTAGGAGTATGATAGGAAGTGTGATATTCCCATAGGGCAGGGTTGATCTTGAGATGCCAGTCATGACCAGTATCATTAACAACTTTCTTGAGGATTTTGAGGATGGTTTTATTAGTTGCCTCAGCTTGGCTGTTACCTTGCAGGAAATATGGACTGAAGAAATGGTGATGGATATGGAGGTGAGAATAGAGATCACTGATGTGTTGATTTTTAAATGGTGTACCATGATCTGTGAAGATGGTGGAGGGTATGCCAAAGCAGCAAACAATGAGATAGAGGATGAATTTAGATATCTGGATGCTAGTAGTGAGTGTGAGTGGAATTGCTTCAACCCACTTTGTAAAGTACTCTATTGTTGTGATTATGTACTTGTGGCCTTTAGAAAAGAGGGGAATAATCTTAAAAACGAGGTCAAAACCCCAAAAAGAGAAGGGACAAGGAGGCGTAATAGGTCTGAGGTCCTATGCAGGAGCATGGATTAGATTAGCATGTTGTTGGCAAGGTAAGAACTTCTTGACAAACTCACAAGCATCATGTTCCATTGTAGGCCAATAGTATCATTTACGTAGAATTTTCTTGGCTAGGACCATGCCACTCGTGTGGGCACCACAGATTCCATCATGTACCTCTTGTAAATCCTGGGTGGCTTCATTTTCATCTAAACATCTAGAGAGCACTTTGTGATAGCCTTGATGATAAAGGGTATTGGCTATGAGGGTGTAATGAGATGCTCTACGAATAAAATTTTGGTGTTGGGTTGCAGTGAGATGAGGGGATATGATACCATTTTGTAGGTAAGCTTAGATATCATGGTACCATAGAGATTGAGGACCAACCAAGATACATATGTGATTTGATTCATCATTCTCATAAGCGAAAGCATGAAGTTGCTCAACTAAGAATTTGTATTGCATAGACTCGTGAGGAATCTCTAGGAGAGAGACAATTGTGGCCATTGCATCAGTAGCCTTATTTTGCAAGCGTGGTGCCTATGTTATCTATAAGTGGAGGAAGTGTTCTTTCAGTTTATCAACCATCTGCTTATATGGCATGAATTTTTCATCTTTGGTTTGATACTCATCTAGGACTTGTTTGATGATGAGTTGGGAGTTGCCAAAGACATGTATATCTGTGATGTTCCATTCTATGGCTATGCGGAGTCCTATAATTAGTGCCTCATATTCTACAATGTTGTTTGTGTAGGGAATCCCAATTTGAATGACAGAGGGATGTAGTCACCTTGAGGTGTGACAAAAAGTATTCCCTCTCCTGTACCATGAGCTATGTAGGACCCACCAAAGTAGAGTTTCCAAGTTGGTTGTTCTTCTATCATGCATAAATGCTCATCTAGAAATTTTGTGACCAAAGGATAAGCATCTACCAATGGCACTTCTACTAGCTGATCAGCGATGACTTAACCTTTAATGGATTTTCTATCAACATATTGAATATCATACTCACTTAGCAACATAACCCATTTTTCCATTCGACTTGTGAGTGTAGTCCGGGAGAGTAGGTACTTGAGAGGATCCACCTTTGAAATGAGCTTGGTTGTATGACTAAGCATATAGTGGCAAAGTTTTTGAGTGGCAAAGAACACTGCCAGACATGATTTTTCCATAGGAGAATAATTGAGCTCATAACCTACTAAAGTCCTACTGATGTAATAAATGGCTCTTTCTTTACCCTCATCATCTAGATAAGAAAGGAGCGCCCCCAGTGTCATGGTAGTAGTAGAAATATATAGGATGAGTGGGCAACTAGGTACAGGTGGTACCAAGATGGGTGGATTAGCCAAGTATTCTTTGATTTTGTCAAAACTCTTCTGACACTAAGGATCGCACTTGAATGCGTTATCTTTTTGCGGGAGATGAGTGAATGGTTGACACTTGTCTTCTAGTTGAGAGATGAAGTGGCACACAGATTGTAGGTTTCTTTGGAGGCTACACAGTTGTTAGAGTGTTTTTGGTGGAGGTATCTCTATGATAGCTTGTACTTTCTTTGGATCAATTTCTATGCCTCGTCTGGATACAATGAACCCCAGGAGTTTGCCTGATGTGACTCCAAAGACACATTTCTTAGGGTTGAGCATTAAGTAGTAGTGTCTAATTCTGTCAAAGACGCATTCCAGAACATTTAGGTGATCTTCCTTCTTAACTGATTTTGCCAAGATATTGTCCACATAGTCTTCAAGGATCTTGTGAATCATGTCATGAAAAATGATAGTCATGGCTCTTTCATACGTTTCCCCAGCATTCTTTAAGCCGAAAGGCATCATGTTATAGCAGAAGGTGCCCCAAGGGGTTGTGAATGTTGTCTTATGCTGATCTTCTTTTGCAATGCGAATTTGATTATATTCGAAAAAGCCATCCATGAGTGAAAACATCTCATGTCCTTCTATGAGATCCATAATCATGTCTATGTTTGGCAAGGGGAAATCATCCTTGGGACATGCCTTATTGAGATCTCTGAAATCTGTGCATATCCTGATTGATTTATCTAGCTTAGAGATGGGCACCATGTTAGAAATCTAGTTAGAATAGTCAATGGGGTAGATGATCTTGGCTTGGAGTAACTTTTCTAGCTCTTCTTTGACAAGTAGTACTACTTTAGGGTGCATCTTTATGAGCTTTTGCTTGACAGATTTGATGTTCGGGTCCACTGCTAGATGGTGAACCACTAAGTTAGTGTCTAATCCTAGCATGTGGGAGTAATACCATGCGAACTTGTTGATGGATTCCTTTAATAAAGTGACAAGATCACTTTCTTCTACTTCAATCAGAGATGCTGCTATGTATGTGATGGTGGGATTCTCTTTGGCAGCCAGGTTGATAGGTTTTGCTTCTTCAATGAGAATCGATGACTGTTCAGGCCTATACTCATGGATCAGAGGAAGAGGAGAATCTTCACCCTTTGGCACCTCAAAGAGGTTTTCACTAGGGGATACGCCCTTTTTTTTTACTATTTTATGATCAGATAGCACCCCAAAGGGGTTTTCGCTAGGGGATCAATTTTTCTCTTTTTTATTTTTGTTTTCTGTTTCATTTTTGTGGCTAAAGTTCTCCTCTTCCTCAAAGTATGCCTTTGGATCTAGTTTGTAGACATATGTTGAGTCTTTCCCCCAATCACTACTTTGCTTAATTTCTCCCATAAAGATTAGGAGCACATCCTCACTTTGGAACTTGTCAACGTGCAAGACACTTGGTTGGTCCCAGTCTATGAGTTCAAGATGGTGGAGGGGAAGATCAATGAAGGGGATGGAAATTTTTTGTAGGAAAGCATTGCCCAGGAAGTTTTCATTGTCAAAAACATCATCATAGGCTCTCACAACTTTCTCTTCTGGGATATCTTCAATGTCAGCACTTTCACCCAGGGATGGACAAGAGGCAAAGGTGTTTTCATTGGTGCCCTCATTCATGTTAGAGCCCATGCCAAGGCCCAGGTGCTTTTCTAGTTGGGTAGGTATAATAGGATCTTTCATTCCTTGCTCTTCATAACCAAGGCCACCTCCTTGATAGTTCCATTTTTTTGTCACTAGCTTGTGTGTTGTGGGGTACTTATCTTTGAAGTAATTGAGGTGACTTGTGTCCTTGGGTGGTGGATCTTGATATAGCCATTGGTTGATGTTGGGTGTCATTTCCTGGCCAGTCAAAGTACCTTTTAATATAAAAGTGGTAGGGCCAAATTGTAGTGCCTTGGTTGTCTCTAGTTCTATCTTTCTTAGATTAGGTTGGTGGCCTTGAGTGTGTGGATCAATTGGCAGTGCTCCAACTGCAAAGGCATCAGATAAAGTGTACTCACCACAACCTTTGTTGTTGATCTTAACCATGGATAAAGTGGATGAGAGGATTGTTTCTGGTTCTGAATGGTTTCGAGATGAACTGGTGACAGAAGTACCAATATCAATCCCGTGATAGTGATTGGAATGTGGAAAGGATGTTTCCAAAGCATTGCAGTATGCGAAGGGCTTGGGATCTACACGGAAGGTGATCTCAGTGCCTTTATATGGAAACTTGATGCACTGATGGTAGGTGGAGGGGATGACTTGCATAGAATGAATCCATGGGTATCCAAGGAGGATGTTGAAGGGAAGGTCAAGATCAACAACATGACATAATGTATCCTGGATAACTGGGCCCACTTGAATGGGAAATGATATGGTTCCTTTAGAAGTACGCTCCAAATTGTCATATGTTTTTATTTTGATGACATCATTTGTTATATCAGCTTCAGTGCAACCCAACTATTTTATGAATTTTAGAGTACACAGGTTTAGGGCCGAACCATTATCTATCATGACCCATTTAATGGAAAAATCTTTAACCATGACAACAATACAAAATAAGATATTATGATCAATTTTTTCTAAGGGTACATCAGTTAGTTTAAAGGAGACCCCACAAGATGTAGACAGGTGTCTGACAAGGTTTTGGAATTCAGTAAGGTTGATGTTTCTGGGAACACGAGATTCTTGCAAGGCTTTATTGAGGATCTCTTGATAAGTGGGTGATGTGTAGAGAAGATCCAAGATGGAAATTTGGGCTAGGGTATTCCCTAGGTGTTCCAAAATGTTGTATTAGGTCCCAGCAGATGGGGTGGGACCGGCACTTGCAACTGTTATCCTACCTCTACGAGTGGTGATGGTGCATTGGTTATCGACACCCTTGACATGGATGACATTGACGGAGGAATGGACTTGGAATATGCAGCCAATGAGATTATTGTAGTTTATATACGCATTGGTATAATATTTTCTATGAGTTTTTTATGCTTGTTTACCCTTCCCCTGATCAAAGGACTGGGTAGGATTGCCTGGGCCTGTACCTAAAGTGTGTTTAGGGAATGCATATTGATAAATTTTAAGGCCTGCGTTTGGTGATGATTGGGCAGGAGAGTCCACTTTGATCTCCTTGCAGTCAATGAAATCTTGAATATAGTGTTTCAACTTCATGAATTTGAGAGTGGTGTGTCCCTTAACATGGTGGTATTCACAATACTTGTTATCTATATACCAAGCTAGCTTAGGAGTTGAGTCATCAAATGGCTATGTTTTGGGATACACAACTTGGTTAGCTTGGACCAGCTTGTGGAAAATGACATCTATAGGTTCACCCAAAGGGGTAAACATGCGTTGTGGCACATTCAAAGCATGAAGTCTTTTTTGTCCTTGCAAGACTGATATAGCATTTTTCTTATTCATAGGACCTTGATAGTTGTGTTGATATGATGTCCCCAGAGGGGGATAGGTAGTCGCGCCTTGAGGCCGCATGTTTTTCTGGTAAGTTGGTTGGGAATACATGGGATTGGGTTGTTGATACATGGGAGGAGGTTGAGGGTACATTGGTGGTGCTTGTTGATAAGTCTGGGTAGGTGCATTAGGACTAGCTACCACAACCTAAATGTGTTTGGTGTCAGTGGCTCCATCTGTTACTGCATTTTTTTTCTTATTCTAGTATCTTGATCGATCATTGGTATGTTTGTCAGGTTGGGATTCTTTGTAGTGCTTGATGGCACCCTCTTCTACAAGACCTTGTTCAAGGTCCATAGCTTTGATTCTGATATCGTGATAAGTTTGTATATAGTTCATGCGCATATGATAGGCAAGCTTAGGATGGAGGTTGTTAATGAAGATTTTGATAAGATGTTACTCTGGGGGTTGGTAAGACAACCTTGTAGTAAGCCCTTGCCAGTGCTGAAGATAATTGGCCAAGCTCTCTCCTCCCTTTTGTTTGGAATTGTATAGGTCAAGAAGTGAGAGTTTATTTTTGACATTATGTGCGTATTGGGCCACAAACTTTTCAGATAATTCCATGAAAGTAGAGACTGTGCCATAAGGAATTTTGTAGAACCACTCAAGATTAGTTCCTCTTAAGCTTTTAGGAAATAGTATCCTGAGGAAATTATCGCTATAGGCCACTTCTTGGTAGGCCATGTAGAATTCTTTCATGTGACTCACAGGATCTCCCTTCCCCTGATATTTATCAAACTTGGGTGTCTCAAAATGCTTGGGGAAGGGTATGGTAGTGATAGATTGATTAAATGGATAAGGACATACCTCTTCAAACTTGATTTTTTTAGCCTGTAATCCAGCCTTTAGCTCCTTAAGAGCATTCTTCATTTCCTCCCATTCATGATTGATTTGCAGGGGAGGATTGTTAATCGTGATTGCATGGTTTCCTTGAGCCTGATATGGATCAAATGACAAATATGGAGGATTATGTGGGGGATATTACGATGTTTGGTATGATGGTTTCTAGTCAATGTATATGGGTTGTTGTGGTGGAAGTTGTGGTTGATAGGAATATTGCAGTAGAGGAGGTGTCGGTGCTTGATAAGATTGTTGTAACTGTCGAAAATATGCTTGTATTTGCTGCAGGGTTGGATAGGTGGGATGAGCTTGTTGTGTACCTATATAGGATGGAGGATAGGTGTTTTTCAATGGAATGCCCCAAGTGGGAACATTGACTTGTTGTGGAGGTGGAATTTTTTGTGATGCAGTGGAAGATGGCATGACTGTGTAATTGGCTGAATGAGTTTGTTGTTGTTGCATGGGTTGGATGAAAGGATTAGCAAACTGTTGTAGTGGTTGTGACACGAGGGGATTTTCCCCCTGCATTTGTGGTTTTGGTTGCTGTGTAGTTTGGATAGTGGGTTATGCAACTATGAAGGGGTTGTTGATGTTGTGCTTGGGATGTGAATGGGTTGGTGATTTTCTACTGTGGTTGTTATTGCTGGGATGGTTGCTGAATGGATTGTTGTTGTTGGACAGGTTGTTGCTATTGGATAGGTTGTTGTTGCTGATGTTGGATAGGTTGTTGAATGGATTGTTGATGTTGGATAGGTTGTTGTTTCTACTGTTGGATAGGTGGGATGGTAATTTGGGGTATGACGAAGGGTTTTGTGGATGGTTGCAGTATGGGGGGATTTGGGTTGAACAATGTTTGAGGTAAAATTGTTGGAATTTTTTGTGATTGTGTTGCTAGTGGAGCGGTAAAAGTGGACCCTTGTTGAAATAAGGGTTGGTTATAGGCATTGGTAGGTGGCATGCCTATGGTAAAGAAAGGCAGAATAGGCATGGAAACTTGTGTGCTTTGATGTTGTGAACTGGTTGTTGCACTTTGAATGGGCTGAGTAGGAATGGGTGGAATAGTGGTTTGTTGTGTGCTAACTGGTGGTGGTGGAAAGTTTGTAATGAATGTTGGGATTGCTTGTGAAAGAGGAGCCATTGTGGCTTGTGGAGGTGCTTGCATAGTTATAGAGGGTATTGTTTGTGTTGTTGATGTGGCATCAAGAGGTGGGGCTCCCAAGGTAGATGAAGGTGTTATGTGCATGATGGGGAGTGGAACGGATGGATCAACTACTTGCATGATAAGAGTTTCCACTTGGAGGGCGCATTGAAGTGGATCAAAGACTTTGTTTCTAGTGGGATAAGGATGTTACCCTAGAAGTGCCATAGGTCATGTGACAAGTGTAGGTATAATCCAAGGTGGGAGTTGAAGTCCTTGTTGTTGGATGTCCAAGAGTACTTGGTTGCTGTTGTGTCCACTCATGGCATTTACCATGTGGACATGCGCTGGATGGTTGATAAATGTTTCCATGGTACTCAGAGTGGGAGTTTCATTAGTGTCTACCCAGATATGTTCAATTTGATCATTGGGCTTAGGCGCATAAGTAACCATGGCATTGGTGTTGTCAGTTGCAAGATTAGATGAGCTAGCGGCAAGATTAGGATCCATGTTCTTCCTCTTCTTAGTGGCTCATGTGATAGGTGGCATGAAATGACTATCCTAAGGGGAATATGAGATGCACCATGTGATGCAAAAGATGCGCCTAGGAAGCTAAGGGTGATGATGATAGAATTAGGATGTGTTTAGGATGAAGGATGTGCTTTTATGGATTAAGGATGACTTGATGTATGCAAGGATCAAGGGTTGCTTTCCCCAGTGTAGGATAAAGTGGATATGATTGTCTACCTAAGACAGACTTGTGGTCTTCGACAGATGAGATTCTTTGTTAATGTGAACCAACCTTTTGATCAAGGTGATGAGGTTGCAAAAGACAAAGGGGATTATCCTAAACAATGCTTAGTTTAAGGATATTCAAGGATGGGATTTGGTTAAGAGGTAGGTTTTTAGCAACTCAGGAGGGGATGCAATACCAAGTGAGGGATGTGATCAAGGATGCTTTGAAGGATGATTAGGATGATGCTAGGCTGATTAGGATTGATTTGATTAATTCAAGATCATGCTAGGATGAGTGTGTGGTGTGTTCCTAAAGAAGACAACCTAAGGGAGGTCCTAAAATGCAAGCTAAGTGAGGTTAACAAGAGGAGGAACTTTCATTTGTTGTGGTAAACCGACTAGTCATATTGTTCAAATCCAACAAAAGCGGAGTTTAGATGATATTTGCCCATGAAATGAGCAACCTTGTTGTTGTAGATCACTTTGTCAAATTCTTCTCATTTATGAATCTCTTGTTTGATGGAATCAATGATGTGTTGGTATTTAGTAGCTTCTCGGGTTGTGTTTTTATGTTCTCTTTGCATGGGTGGTAACAGAGTTTTCACCTTCTTATGTTTCTTGGAATCGGTCATGTCCTATAAATAGATCTAATCTTGGATGAATAGTTGCAAGTTTTAGGACATATCTCATAAAGGACCAAATTCTTTGCAAATAGACGTTGTCTTGATAATTTGGCAAAAGTTTGATCTTGTTCTAATTTTCAATAGATTTGTTCCATGGCAAGAACCAATTTTAGCTTAGTCAAACCGGAAAATAACAAGCATATGTCTAAAAACATTCTGACAAGGGACAAAGCAACCTTGAAGGATACAAGCATGTGACAAATTTGAATGTTGGATATTATGTTTGTGTTTTAGATTTTGTCAATGTTTTTCAAGCACTTCAAGCATGAAATCTACTTAAGGAATTGGCATAGCATGAAAATAATTTTTCGTAAGCTTAGGTACACACACAAGAGCTAATTAGAATACAACCATCACCAAGAATGCAATGGCTCTAGTCATGATGTCGTATTATCCAGTTCCAAATGCTTAGGGTGGCATGAATGTACGAGTGATCTTGGGGAAGTTACTATCTTCCTTGCACAAGCATTATCACCTTTCGGGGGTGTTCTGGGTAGCTTCTAAGCCTAGAGTGTTTAGTATGGTTCTCCATTTGATTGTATCCTCTATGTCTGTGCAAGCACAATTCAGGCGTATTTCCCCATAGAGTGTCTTGACAGAAGTGGTCACGTAAACATGATTGAGACAGCGAGGCCACGCTTAAGTTAGATGAGAGCTGAGTATAAGCTCAAATGCCAACCAACTCCTAAGGCTTTAACCCCAAGGATTAAATTTGATTAACCTGAGTTAGAGTGGTGTGGCTTACACCTCGTTCTCATGTGGGTCATTCCCAGGAGATGTTTTTCTCAACCAGTAGGCCCATCTAAAGGATTGAAAGTAACTTGGATTGGCGAAAAAAAGGAGTCTGGATATCTAATTTTCCCCCAAGGGGAAAAGAGCATACTCTCCTATCCAATATCTATAACCACCTGAATTTGGTCTATTTCAACTATGGACCCTATTTGACGTAAGTGTCATCATACCCCCGATTATGTCCAAATGACTCTGTTACTGCTTGGCATAATTCTTCAAATCAATTTAATGTCCTAGGTGATTTTTATCACTAAATTATATTAACTATTATAGCCATATGATTTAAATCAATTCAAACTAATTAAATCAAACCAAAATAAAATATGGCTATAGTATTTAATTATAAAGGAATTAAATAAATCCCTAAATCAATTATCCACTTGCAAAATAACCCATTCCCCTAGCCTATTTAATTTAATTAAAATGGCTATAGTCCCCTAATTATTAAAAAGCAATTAAATTGTTTAAATAATTAATTCCTATATTTTTGAATGAATTAAATAAGTTTAATTCATTTAATTAATATTCCCTTAAACCCTAACCTAACTTATTTCAACCACTTCTACCTTGGGTTCTAATCCTTCTCAACCCATTCACCCTTGCTAATCTAGTCCTAATCCTAATTCTAGCCCTAACCCACCTCCTAATGTTGTCACATTCCATTAAGGCATGCTTAGCAACTCAACCCACTTGAGAAAGTCCACTTTCTCAAGCTTGACTTCCTTAAGGTCCACTTTCTCAAGCCACCCTCTTACACCCTTCCCTTGCTTCTTTAAGGCTTTCATTAACATCTTATTAATGAAGATGCCTTAAGCCTATGTCTCTTCCATGTCTTATTAATGCCTTGGGTATTAATGGCTCTTATACCTCCATTAATGAGTCTCTTAATTCATTAATTCACCTTGTCCCCCCTCTCTCTCTCTCATTCTTCTATAAATAGAAGCCATTTTTGAGAGAAAACAAGCCTTCATCTTAGATTAAAAATACATTGTTATGCTGTTGAATTAATCCTAGACTAACATTTCACTTCTAAAATCATGCTTTTGCATTGTTATTACTTTCATGCTTAGATCTAGAATGCATTGTTTCCTCTTCATTTATCTTGTTTTAAACTAAAATCCTTCATGTTAGGTCGTATATGTCACTGATTGTAGCATAATCTTAGGGCTATTATGTTACTAATCACACTCTTCTTAGTTAGAAGGCAATAGGTTGATATTAGGTGGTTTTACATGCTTGTCTAACCATTTTGAACTAATGCAATGACTTATTGATGTGTTGTGTCTCTCTTATTAGGTACCCAAATATACACACACATTTTTGGCGCCCACCGTGGGGCCTAATTTCCAACTTGGCCTCATTTTCTAACACTTTTTTTTCAATTTTCATGCTCATGATTCGGTCACAGGATCATTTTTAATCATTCAGGGTCACATCCCAGATACGCCATCGCGCTGCAGAAAAGTTGGATTGCATCCGGGGTTTCTCGGGTCATTTTCAGTTTCAAACACATCTGGTAAGCATGGGATTATATTTTGTGAATAAGCTCGCATATGGTATGCTACATCGCATTTAGTGCAATTTTAAGATCACATCTGGTTAAAAAGTTTGAGCATCTCGTTTGCCTAACCCCTAACATTTTAACAAGTGGTGTTTTTGATGATTTGCAGCTTGACAAGTGTTTGCAAGGTGTTTTTGAAGATTTTTGTGGGATTTTACACCAACAGATGCTAACATCATTTTATGGGATTGCCAAACCCCCATCTTGACTTCTATTTACTTTCTTTCCAAACTTAAGACCGTTTCTCCACTTACTAAAACAACCAGATAATATGCTCTTTTCCTCTTGAGGAAAATCAGAAAGTCAGACATTGTCTTATCATTTGTGATGAAATTGGGGGTAAATGAACAAAGAAAACACATCGTCTAAATTTGGAAATAGTAAACGAACAACACAAAGCACTAAATATGTGGGATTGAAGAACAATTTCAACCATTTAATTCTTTTTGGATCAGAAATTGAACAAAACAAATCATTAAATTTTGTGGTTAATTGAACAAGGAAAACTTTCCCTTTTTCAAGCATCCTATTTTCTTTAAGATAGGAACAACTAAATCAAGCTCAACATAGCTTGAAGGAATGAACTTTGTTTTAAGTTTTTTGAGAGAAAATGGCTTAGATTAGGAGGGTATGCTATTCTTCCTCGGAAGAATCAGAAATCTAGATATCCAAAGCTCACCAATCCTAGTTACATACATTTAAACAGTAGAGGGCCTGCCGGTTGAGGAAAAAATATCCCAAGAATGACCCAAGTGAGGAAAGGTCTTATGCCGACCCTTCCAACTCACTATAAATAGTTGCTTCCTTGTAGGCCAAAGCCTCGGAAGATGAAACTGGTTTTGTTCTTGGAATTTTGACATCATTCCTTGAACATATCAGGGTATATGTAGAGAGGAGCCGCTTGAATCTTGCTTGTGAGACTACATATATTCAAGTACTCATAGAGCTATATGCCTCAATTTTTCCTTGTGCAGTTCTATCAGGGACAATTTTGAATGGATTGCCCAATAATATACAACAACTTCAACTAAAAGAATACCCGATTCATCCCCGAAAGGGTGATAATCTTTGTGCAAGAAAAAAAGTAATTTCCCCAAGACACTCGTCATATTGTGCCCACACTTGTGTTTGGAGTTGGCTAATACAGCATCATGACTAGAGCCATTGCGTGCTTGGTGATGGATGTATTCTGATTAGCATTTGAGTGTGTACCTGAGTCAATGAGCAAAGATTTTCATCCTCCACCTAGAAAATAGGATAAGATGAGTGTTTGTTTCACCCTCTTAACAATGCAAAACTATTTGACATGTTCTAAAGATCATTAAAAAGATAAGCTCCTCAAAATAATCAACAAATTTCAAACCCTGGAGTACAAGTGTTTTTCACACCTTACGACATCTCTTGACGCAGTCTAGAAACAAGCAACTTCACGCACTTCAAAAATGAACTTTTCAAAACTGACCCAAACTGACAAAGACATCATAAGATCATATCCTATATTTCCCAAGTCACATGCAGTGTTTAGGATTGCATTTGGTATTTAGGATCACATTTGGTCAGCAAGAAGTTGTATCTAGATTCTAGGATCGTATTTGGTAGCATTAGAGGTTCGCATTTGGGAGCTCGCATTCAGGATAGTGGGCATTTGTAGGAGTTTTTCTTAGGAAGTCTCAGTTGATTAGGATACCCTTTTTTCTCTTTAGCTGGTTCCTACTGTCTCTTCTAGTCTCCCTATTGTTATTTCAAAACACTTTTGAAATGTCCACCTTTCATGCTTAGTCAGTCTTTCATGATTAGTTCAATACATGTGGTCTACCCATTTTCTACCAACAACTTGGTTCCCAGCTCACTATCAGGGAATTCTAACCCTCTGATGCTGGAATCATTTACATCCACCAAGAACAAATAATTACTTTTACCTAGACACACCCACTTGAATGATCTGAAATCCTTACTTGCGCTATTAGGAAATGTTAACAAAGTTGAGAAACAAACTTCATGGTTAACACAAGATGCAACCAGTACACAACTAAAGGATCAAAAGTGCCTCCTAAAACACCACACTTTCAAGGAGAAACTTCTCGCAATTCCCTTCTTGATCTAGATTCACCTCAAATGGATAGCAACACTAATGAATGGAGTAAAGCTTTTGAGGGTTATAATGATGGAAAACAAGCATAATACGAAGGCACAAAAGAGGAAGAAAGACCCAAGTTTGAACATAATCCATTTGGATCAAACAGTGAAGAAGAGATCCCTGAAGATGAATACGAAAAACTCAAACAAAGTAAATGGATCCACAAGCTATTGGAATGGATAATTGGTGACGATAAAGAAAAGTACTTCCTCCATCTAGCATCCACAGGTGTCAAGTTACCCAAGGATTATAATGTGGAAAATCTCAAAGAAAAGGAGGTACCAAACCCGATATCTATTCTCACCAAACAACTCAATCTAATGCAAACGGAGCTCACCAACCTCAAACAGGAGAATGAGAAACCCAAAAAAAATATTCTTTGGATGCCATTTGACCATTTTCTTTTGACAAGAGTATCACTATGGCCCCATTTCCTCCTAATGTGGCAAGGCCAAAGTATGACAAGTACACAGGAGAAATTGATCCACATGACCATGTAAGGGAATTCTATGCTCTAAGCATCGAGTACATGCACGAACCCACATACCTCATGCGACTGTTTCTAGGAAGTCTAGGAGGTAATGTCATGGAGTGGTTTTCAAAATTAAACCCTAGGGTCAAAACATTTGAGGAGTTAATCCAACGGTTCATTCAAAATTACTCCTACAACATCCAACATGACATAACTATGATGGATCTATGTAACACCAAACAACAAACTAGAGAATCATTCACACACTTCCTACAAAGATGGAGGAATATTTTTGCATGATATTCAAGGGTCATTCCCAAAATGGAGAAAATGGAAATCTTCGTTAATAATATATTGCATTAATTGAGCTATGCTCTACAAATTCAAGACTCTCCTAGCTTCGATAGGATGATTAAAAATGCTCTACATATTGAGGAAGTCATGGTAAAAAAGGGAGAGATCACCCTTCAAAATAAAAACAAAGGCAGTAACTCCAACTCCAAGCCTAAATGGTGGAAGCAAAACAAAAATGTTGTTAATGATGAAGTATTTGATGCCTCTAACATTAATCCTAAACCTAAAGCATTCAATCTAACCAATGGCATGCAAGCAAGCAAAGAGGCTAAAGTGACACCTCCCATTCCCAAAACAAAAAATGATAACAACAAAGAATGACCCTGGACTTCAAAAATCCAAAGAACATTCACTCCTTTGGGTGAGACTCTTGAGACCATCTTAAAAATATTGGTGGATAACAAAGTTCTTATGATTCCCAATTCTAAACCATGGGAACCAATGGTCAAACCCAGATGGTGGGATGATAACTCCTATTGTGTCTTCCACAAAAACAAGGGACACAAGACTAATAATTGTCTCAAACTTAAACATGTCATCAAGGACCTCATCGAAGGAGGTAAGATCAAAGTAGATGGACATACTACCAATGAGGATCATACAACATTCAACAAACCTTTTCCTAATTACAATCAAGGAGAAACATCTAAAGGGAAAGGTAATGAGGTAAACTACACCTATTCCAAAAGTGACAATGTGATTAATATGCTCAATATTAAATCTGAATCCATGAATGTGATCACAATTAAATTAGGTGCCTCATCCTCCTCAAATGCTGTAACACAGAGCCAAGCACAGGTCACAATCAAGGGACCTCCAAAACCAACATCAAAATCAAAGGTTCCTATTATAACTATTCCTAAACTAGCAACAAAACATGTGGTCACTATTCCCGGAGCAAAATATGACTTGGTAGACCAATTGCAACGAACCACTGCCAAAATTTCCATCTTCAGGTTGCTCAAGATATCCATGGTACATAGGGAAATCCTAGAACAAGCCCTACATGCTGCTAATGTTCCAAAAGATATTGATATAGACAAATTTCAAGCGATGGTCAATCACATCTCAACGCCACACTACCTCTCCTTTTCTGAAGAGGATGACAAGTCATTGACCCATCCACACAATCAACCCCTCCATATTGAAGTCCTTATTCATAAATCCCATGTTAGATGCATATTGATAGATGGAGGTGCAGGATTGAATATCTGTACACTGGATCTCATCAAGAGACTAGGTCTCTTAGAACAAACAATTAACACTAGAAACAAGATAACCATCAAAGCTTATGATGAGGAAGAGAGATCCTCCAAAGGTCTTATTTCTCTACCTATCAGAGTCAGACCAATTGAGAGGAACATCATATGTCAAGTTCTGGATTTACCATTGGCCTACAACATTCTACTGGGGAGACCATGGATTTACGAAATACAAGCTATACCATCCACTTATCACCAATGCAAAAAGTTCCCACATAATGGGATAGAAGTGATGATTCCTACAGATGCCAACTACACTTGCAACAATATTAAAGTAGGTAGCATGATCCCACATAACAAAGAGGCTATGGATTTCATTGTTCTTGAAATAACCAATGACATGGTTATGAAGAGTTTTAGCAAAACTTTGAAACTCAAAGAAACAGGTATGGGAGAGTACAAGCTGGACCTGACTCCTTCACTGATAGACCTTTTGGTGTCATCGAGATCCTATGGAAAACCATCATCAACATTCACACCTCTAACATTCAAAGAGCCAAAAGTACACAAGGCAACTAGCATGATAAAGGCATCCACATCTTCTAAAGATAACACAGAAGAACAGGTAGTCTTGGATTGGCTTTACAAAGGAGAACTAGTAGAATCTGAGGTCAAACATGTGAAGATATCCCCAGAATAGTATGGAAAGGGATATGATTTCCTTACACAAATGGGTTACAAAGGAAAGGGACCCCTAAATGACATAGGATGAGGGATCATTGAACCTATACCCATGAAGTTTCGCAACACCAGAGATAAAATAGGACTAGGGTTTAATGCTAAAATTGATAAACCTGCTTCTAAAGAGAGTCCACCTTCTGAGACAAGGAGCGATAAAATAGATGAGATAGTACTAGAACAATGTTTTGGTTGTATTCCAGGTTTTGGTTTCTTTCCCATGGTTTTGTGGTCTTCCCTCTCCAAGTTTTCATGTATTCAAGCCTAAACCTGTGAAAAGTTTCAAAAAAAGACTTGAAACCCTAGCTCTTTTTCAGTGTCCAAATTTGAAGAAAAACCCTAAGGTGTTGTCCGCTTATGTTTCTCAGTTACCTTTTTGCCTCACTTAAGTCATGAGTTCTATTCAGATCACTTAGTTGCATAACTTAAAATAGAATATTCTTCTTTCTTTTTGACTTTGCAATTAGCCTATGTCGCGTAGTCTCATGCAATATAAGAATATTCCCTTTTCTTTCCCAGACTTTGTGATTTACAGTGTGTCACATAATCGCGGAATCATTTGAACAGAACAATAATGTATCAAGGGGCCCACAGATAGGTCGGGAGGTCGCAAAAAGTTTTCAGCAGTTAAGAGTTTATTACGAGACACTGTGATTTCCTTTTGTCACGTAATCGCTAAATGAATCTGATGTAAAGTGTGATGTAAAGCCTTTAGTCACGTAGTCTCTAGAAAAGAGGCCGGTTAAGTTGAAACTTCTGAGACTTGGTGACTAACCTTTTACAGTTTGGGATAAAGCACAGTCGGGTTGTGGCCAGATAACTCAGCTTTCAAATCAAAATAAGACATGTGTCAGGAGATAAATGGATTTTAGAATGATCGCTTAAAGGTATAAGTTTATTCAGTGACTACGAGACTAGCTATGATTTTTTGTTAGTCGCAAGGTCTCAGGATATTTTAAGGGTATGAGAAGTTACTTGGTGATTAAGCGATAGACGTTAGATGAAATCATTGAAAGATCCTACGGTAGTCGCCAAGTTTGAGAATAAAAAAGCCTAAGGAGAAAAGTCCTCACGACTCAGCGGCTAAGGGTTGTCGCATGGTTGTCAAATAAAGAAAGGGCAAGATTCCTTGTCGCGATGTCTCAGGAAGTTGTCATTTAGTATTTTCATTCAGTGATTAGGCAACTAAGGGCAGTCACACAGTCTAGCAAAAGAAAGATAACATTTCGTGACTAAGAGATAATTACGGGAGTTAATACTAATAGCTAGTCGCATATTCTCAGAAAAGAATGTGGGTTAGTCATAACCACTGACAACTTAGATTTCCTTGTGTCGCGTGATCGCCAAATGGTGATTGTGGTTAGCAAAGGTAAGGAAGTTGTGTAGTCACCATGTCTCCAGATAAATCATGGGTTAAGGATTGGGGTCAGCAATAGAGAAAATAAGTGCAGTCACGTGGTCGCTTGATGCCAAATTCTATAAAAAGGTGGAAGTATTAAATATGTCAGTATGAATCATTTGTCAGCCAATCAGATTTTTAGATTTTGATTACTGTGCTAAAAAGGGTAGCTAAGATGTATGACAGTGAGCCAATCCCAGGGTGACATGTTAGCTCATTTGAATTTTCTAAGGTTTTGCCGAGGATTTAGTTTTACAAATTTGATTTTCTTGTCACGCTCAGGAAACTACGGCTAGGTTTTCAATTATGTTCACAGTGCGTGGCATAAAAGATAGAATTGATTTTTTGGAAATCATGAACTGTGTACTTTGAACGGTTACTATAAGGATTTGATGGCTTATTCATTTGCATTCACCTTGCTTTCAGAGTTTCTAAACTTGAAGAGTTCAGTTGTCAAACAAAGTAAAATTCAAAGATTTGCAGAGTTTTCTGTGATTTAAAAGTTCATTATTTCCAGAATTGTGCACAGAATAGTTTGTGAGTCTCAGTGATAGATTTGTTTCAATATTGGTAAAGAAGAGGAGATTCAAGAACTAAAAACATGAGCAGGGCAGTGAGTGTAGCCTCGACCAGTGGTGAAAGTGAAAGAGTGGAAGACGAGGCTAAGGGGAAAGTTAATTATTTAGATGAATTCCTCCGTTTGCTTCCTAGTTAGACTCAAAATAAAAGGGCAAATGCAAATGTGCTAATTGATGACTATCAAGATGTTCAAGATGCTGTTACTCTAGAAACAATAGGTTTTTCTCTTTTCAATTATTTTTATAAGAACTCTGACAAGGCCATTCCAGTATCAAACCCTTGGACCTGTGGTTTAGCCAGGTTAATTATTCCTGATGTCTTCATAGATGTAGACTTGTTCTTAGACCTAGCCAATCATTATGATGTTTTTTCCAAGACCATCAAAAGGGATGATGGCACTACCTTATTAATATTGAACAGAAATTCTTTCATGCAAGCCTTCAGCTTATACAGCACCATGTCCACCAGAATTGACATGACGAAGTAGCAACAGAGATATACTATGAAACTTGGTATTGCTAGAAGCCAGTTGCTGAAACACATGCTAAAAGAAGTGAGAAAGTATTTAGATCCTATGTCTAAGACTAGCCCATATTATTATAAGGATCTACACTTCTATATGCTTCCTATTCCCTGTGTAGAGTGCTAGGGATAGATGGTGACGCAGAGAAGATTGATGCAGGAATTTTATGGTGTTGGACCTACAAGAGGTCGACTCCAATAGTAGTTATGATTATATTCAGTATATTATTGATGAAATGTATGAGGGTTTCATTGCAACACAGAAGAGGATGAAAAACCCAAAGGAGAAGGAGCCTAAGTTTTTACACTACTCCATTCTTATGCATCTCCTTTTGCATTTCAATTTTGTTATCATGGATCTTAATAATTTTACCCCTCAGAGATTCTACCAAGCAGGACCAAATCCTATCCAATTTTGGGTGAGGGTTTGGAATTACACTTCTAGGGAATGTGATTATTGTGCTTTTCAAAATTGGATTGTTTATCGAATAGTACAGATTTTGGGGATCAGCAGAACAAGAATCTCACTAAAAATTATACAATTGCTTAGGCCATGTGACTACACAGATAGGTGGGATGGAAAGCATAATTGGGGTGATTTCTTTTTGGAAGAAAACTATACAGTCATCAGAGTATATGGGTGTATTCACCCACCTCATCTATTACCATATTATGTACCAGCAATGGAATTCATATGGCAGCTATTGTTGACAGACAATGAGAATTTTGCACCACATAAGAAGGGGACTTTAACCCCTAGGCAGTTTAAGATTTTTAATTTCACAATTGGCAAGGGTGCTATTGATGCAGTGGGTCAATGGCTGGAAAGATACAAAATGGGCGTAGCCCCTTACAGATAAATTGACCCAGAAGGTTTTATGGTAGGGGTAAGGAGATTGTATACTCCTACAATCCCCAATACTAATGTCCACTGTGAGTGCATAGAGGAAGATGCAACAAGGAATAGCTTAGATGAAGATGATATCCATACAAGAAGACTGGGGATTCAGGAGCTGTTAAAACTTGAGAGGCCAATAAAGATGAATGGATTGGCTTTTGGGGGTTTTTACCCTGATCTCCCATATTTTGACAGGATTAAAGCCATGATAGACAACTATTATGTGCTCATATAATAGCTTGATACTATTCTTGATAAAAAAAGGTGCTCAGACACCTGATCATTCAGAATCTGAATATAACAGTAGTAGTGATAGTGATTATGCATGTCCTACTAGGTATGCTCCACCACAACAAGATATTACTGAAATACCACAGTTGCAGGGAGCAGAGGGCCACATTATAGATTTGACACTAGTTTCCCAACCAGATGATATAGAAGAACCTGCTGCAAAGAGGCAGAAACTAGAGATAGGACAGCCTTCAACTGAAGGGAAAAATAAGAAAAAAGATAAGGCTAAGGCCTTAGTACCTAGTAATAGGTTATATGACCATAACCTAAGAAAATCAATTAAGGAGGGCAAGAAACAACAACCTGATTTAGATGATGAGGTTGAAGTGCCTCTTAAGGCCTGTATTGATGAGAGATTGATTCATCAACAAGAATTTTTGAATGATGATAACTTTGTGAAAACTGAGGAGTTCAAAGACTTCCTGAGATGGTATAAGAAAGAAAAAATAATAGAAGAACTAACAGTTGATGACAAAGAGACCATAACTAATGAGGCATTGGTGGCTTTGCAAAATTATGATCTTGAAAATGAGGATATTTAACAAGAGGATGCCAGGAAATTAGTACTAGGAAGTGGAATACTATTGGCTGAGGGTTTGGATTTAGCATCCGCCTTCATAATTGATCAAATAAGGAAACATCCAGACCTCAAGAAGGCTAGTTAAGTTCAGATAGGCGATGTGATAAAAGGATTTGGGTATATCCCAAAGTCTCAGGCCTTTGCAATGTGGAGCCTGTGCCCAAAAGACCAAAAGCCTCAAGTGGTGAATATTCAAGAGAATATGGTGGGAAATCAAATGGTGTGGATGATACAAAATACAGGGGATCTAAAGATATCCCAAATCATGACACACTGTGCTCACTTGAATGAAGGTAAAACTAAACAATTATCTGATAGGTGTAGCACATTGGTAGAAGAGACTAGTGCATTGGCAAAAGATAGAGAATTATGCCGAGTGCAACTTTACCAACGGGATCAAATGATAAAGAAATTGATGGAAGAATCAGAAACAAAGCCCAAGGTGATGTATGTACCTATGCAACCATAGCCCCTCCAAATTGAAGACAAAGCAAAGTCTAAAGAGGTGGTTGAGGAAAAGGCTGAGGAAGAGAAAGGAAATGCAATTGCCTTAAGAGCATTGAAAGGTGTGCTACAACATAGAATTGACATCTTAAAAGATAAAGCTGATGTTGTACTCAATACCTATAACAAATTGCCAGCTTTGCACACTGAGGTAGTGGGGTATTTGGCTATCCTCAACCCCTATTTTACTAAGTGGTCTACTAGGGTGAAATTATTTGAGAAACTAGCATCATTGCAATATCTAAGATCAGATTTTCCAGAAATAGTGACTGAAGTTGAAGATGAGAT
Organism: Thuja plicata; assembly: GCA_018584345.1. Lineage (NCBI taxonomy): Eukaryota > Viridiplantae > Streptophyta > Pinopsida > Cupressales > Cupressaceae > Thuja > Thuja plicata. Next base: position 138,034 of record MU224350.1, on the reverse strand, counting down.
CAAAAGAGTTAACATTGCTCTCTCATTCTTTAAGGGTAAATTGAACCAAATTGAGGTAAAGTTAAGCCTCTTTTCTGATGATTTTAATATATTTATACCTTCTTTAAGAGGAGATGATGATCAAGTGAAGGCCTTAGATGCCTGGAGGGGTGAGTTTGACAGTAAAATGCCTAGTAATGAGGCATTCATTTCAGGAACTGATATTGATGTAGAAGGGTTCAATAAGATACTGGACGAAGCTTTCAAGGAAGAAACTAACATCAATAAGTTTCTAGTAGATATCAAGAATATCACTGATGCAAGATGGGACAGGCAAAAGTTCCAAATACAGAGTACTCAGGACTTCAAGTGGCCATCAGATGATGAAGTGAAAGCATGGGAATTGATGACTACACCCAAGAGAAAGAAGCCAGCAGTAGAAGAAGAAATTTTGGATGATGAGTAGGGATTACTACTTGGTACCTCACCATCAAAGATAAAGATGATAGTTATTGCAAAAGGAGAATGTAGGTAAATCTAAAAGCACGATCATCCAGACTCGACATAACTTCTGCCATCTACCATGTATACTATCAGATTCAAGTCGCTAGATCGAGAGAAGAATAAAGAATATCTATTTTTATCTTTTTGACTTGGTCATTCCACCGCTTCTTCTCTCTCTTTCTTTTTGTCTCTTCTGTAGTTTTAGGGTTAGATTTTCTTAGACCATCTAAAGCTTGAAGCATCCTTTTGAAAGGGATTCCAAGATAGTTGAAGACCTATATATAGAAGAGAGTTGTATTTTAAAAAAGGGGGGATGAAATATAATGTAAAGAATCAGTCTTTCTAAATCTGTGCCTGTGTTCTTTCAAGCTTCAAAGCTTTTTCTTATGTATGAAAGAAGGATTACATCAATAAAATACGGTGCAATTTTACTCTTCTTTATTGTTGTCTCTTTGTTTCCTGTGTATGCTTTTTTAATGTTAAGACTGTAAGGCAGTCTGAAGCATTTTGGTTACAAGGTGATTATCTAATTACTTGCAAGTTTCTTTCATGTAAAAAACTAATTTTTGTGAGTAGTTTTAGAAAGCATATCAGTATTTAAGGATTTGATATAGTATGTTAGAGGTAATCAGATAATTTGTAAGGAAACTTATCCTAATTGCATGTAGGTTGTAAGGCAGCTTATAATGTTTTGTTTATGTAAAACTTCAAGCTTTTGACTCTGTAACCCAAAGGATAGGCACTGATCTAGACCTAGGTCTAATAATCTATCATCATCTAAGTTTTCAAAATATTCAAAATTATTCCAAACACACCTCTCACTAAAATATATGAGCTAAACTCAAGACTTATATCAGCAGGATATTGTCCACTTTGTTGATTCCTTAAAGAATGAATCACTAGGTTATTCCTCCTAAAATCAAAAGGAAGAAGGATGAAAATCCTTAACTCATTGGTTTATGTTCTCAAAACCATAGCCTGGCTTATATTACTCTATTTAAAACTAGTCATTGCAATCTCTAAAGTGTCCTATAAGTTGTTACAGTGAGGTTTTGATTCATACCCAGTGAATGAAACAATCCACCAAATAAATAAACTGAGATATCCATAATCTTTAAAAGGTAAAACCTACCTGAGTCTGTGGAGCTAAAAAATGAAAAAGGATATTATCCAATCCTTATAAATTAGCCTTTCTCTTGCCTAAAAGAGGTTGCAACTGAGTATGCTAAGTATATTGTCATCGTTAGGTAAGTGTGGCAAGCAAAAGGGCTAACAAATTGGTGACTCTGCTAGGGAACTCTAAGAGATTTTAAAAGTTTTGTCAAGAATCTGCAAAATATCTCTTGCCCAAGTAATCAGGGTCTCTGGAATTTTAAAGTTTAAACTTGTTTACAAGTATATTTATGGTTATTGTTGAAATACTCTCTTGATAAGTATTCATCCCAAGTTTTGGGTGGCGACTCTGAAAGGAACATCTCTGTGATTAGTGCAAAAGAAATAAATGTCTTACAGAATGAATACTAGGTCAAGAGTAAGAACTGATCCAGAAAGGGTATTACATGAAGGAATCCCATCATCTTCAAGGGTTGGAGCTTCTTGGAGGAAAAAGAAGAATCAAGTTGATATGGATGAAACTCCTTTAAAAGGTGAAGAGGTAAATATCAGGAATGATATGAATGCTATTCATCACTCTCATGATGGAAATACTTCAGACTATGAGGAGGTTGCTGAAAGAGTATTAGATACACCCATAGTTACTTCTACTTCAAATGAGAAAGAAGATATTACTACACCTAGTTCAAATTCAGAAGATGCCCCTTCTGATATGCTGGCTAATGAAGAGAATTTTATTTTGAAGAAACTTTCCCTAGTTCACCAAATGAAAAAGGAAAGAGAAATAAGAAAGACAAAGAATGATCATAAGGCTCTTGATAACAATAGAAAAAGACTTCCAAAACACCAAACTATGAAAGAAACAGAGAAGTCTCAGAAAAATAAAGAAATACCATCCACTCATAAAGCTTCTATATTACAAATAAATAAGGGTAAAAAAAAGATGGGTGAACATAGAGATCAAGAACCTAAATTTCAGAAGCCTATGCTTGAGCAAATGTCCAAGTTAGAAATTGATTTAGAAAAACTGAGAATTGAAAAAGAAACCATGGAAAAAATGTTGGAAAAGGCACAAATGGAAGCTGCTACAATTGAAATGAAGAAAAAGATAGATTTTTTACAATCTTCAAAATATTCTTATACTAGACCAGAAAATAATACAACTTTTAGAGGAAAAGCTACTATGGCTAAAGAAGATGATAGTTTTCAAAGGAAACCACTACATAATGAGAGGTATAAACAATTTGATTTTGTTGGTATCCCTGGATACCCTAATGCTTTTCCTAAAGATGTGGGTGATATAGGAGAAAAGCTCCCAAAGTTTGTTGGTAATAATGTGATTTCTTGTGAAACACATTTAAGGAAGTTCATTGACTTTGTTGATGACTTGAATATCACCCATGAAGATGTACTAATGAAGTTATTTGTTCAGTCCCTTGTTGAGGATGCAAGAGAATGGTTTAGAAGCCTTGCTAATGGCTCTATTGTTTCTATGGATGAGTTGATTTAATTATTTAAAGATCAGTATGGAGACAAAACAAATAAAGGATTTTTATTGAACGAGTTCAATAATATCAAGAAAAATTACAATGAAGAGGTTACTGAGTTTAACACAAGATTTCAAAGAGCTATGCATAAACTATTCCAGAAGATAAAGCTAGATGAAGAGGTATGTCTAGCAACTTATTTAAATGTCTTTGATTCCAAGAYGRGATATGCTCTRAGAGATAARAACCCYAGAACWCTCACTRATGCTTATAARATAGMAGTCAATATTGAAATGAACAGAAGAGTGTCTGGTAAATTAAATAGGAGGGATGATGCAAGGTTTAGCAAGAGTAATCTGAAAGAGCCAGAATATAAAGAATATAAGGCTCCTTAGAATAATAGACCTTCTTACAATACTAATTATAATCCTCAAAATAGAATGCAAAATCATCCATATGAAACTCAGTTCAAAGATGGAAAGCCTATTATTACACCAAAAAGGGAAAAAACAAACAATATAACTCCAGATCCCCTACATAGAAATTCTGTCCATTTCTGCAATGAGGAGACATAGTGTGAGGCTTGTGACGCTCCTCATAATCTTGATTTTTGTGTTGTCTCTTTGGATTTAAGGGCAAGTGAGGAATAGAAAAGGGATGAGGGGGAACACTGTGATCATAGTATGACCAATACCTTTTCATGCCATGATGTTGATTCAAACACTGAGAAGGAGAATCATGACTCCTATGTCTCACAAAGAAGGATTGAGAATCATCACCAATAGATCTTGTCTAATAGTGATACTGATGAAATTGATGACAATATAAGATGTTATGCTCAAGATGGTCAGGATGTTCCACTCATAAGGAAAGCTTCAGATGAAGAGAAGGCTAGAATTACTGCTGAGTTAGTGAATAAAGCTAGAAGTAATTACCACTTAAGGAACAGGGTGGTAGGTGGAACTGGTAGCCAACCTTCAGGTGTTTTTATAAAGGAAAACAAGGCAGACACAAAGTATGTTCAGAAAAAGGAAGGACCTAATGAAAGTGTAACTAAACACAAGGTCAAGATTGTTACAAAAGCCACAGAGCCAAATGTTGTTCTTGAGTTGGTTCAAAAGGAACACAATGGGGAAAGTGATTTTATTATTGATAAATCAAAGTGTTCAAATGTGAGGTATACTCCAGTAGACATGGGTCAGTGCTTGTCCCAGATGACAGTTAAGGTTCCATTTCTAGAAATGATGAGGATCAAAGAACATAAAGAAAAAGACATGTCATTATTAAATAGTGTACCCACAATAAAGGTTTAGGGTCCAGTGGTGGTTTCTGACAAGCCAACTACAAAGGGAAATGAATTGGAGGTGCTAACATCTGGAATTCTTCAAATATTCCTAAATGCAACTTCCTCTCCAAAAGTTGTTGACCCATTTTTTCTCTCATTGATAATTAATGATAAAATGTTCAAGAATTGTATGATTGACTCAGGAGCCTCAAATACAGTTATGCCAGTCAAAATCATGAAGGCAATGGGGCTACAAGTTGATACACCTCATGGCAGATGCAGAGCTATGGATTCTAGAGAAGTCCCTGTAATTGGAACTATTGAAGCTATGCCTTATCGACTAGCTGTTTGCCCTAATGTAGTGATGACAATAAATGTTCTTGTGGTTGACATACCACCTCACTATGGCATGTTGTTATCAAGAAAATGGAGTGCTTCAATGGGTAGTAGTATACAAAATGATTTATCATATGCTACTTTCAACATTGCTAGTGAGAATGTCAATGTTTTGAGAGAGAGCCGAACTCCCCACATGATAGAAAAATATGAGGGTACTCATGTGAACTGTTGCATTGACATAGACATGGAAAATTTTAGAATGCAAAGAGATGAGCATAAAAATCAAGAAGCTGACCTTTTGAATAAAGAATCAGTCTTGCAGGAAGATGGACTATGGAAAATGTACTTTGATGGTGCTTTCTCTAAAGAGGGATTAGGGGCAGGAGTATTATTAATATCTCAGTAGGTACAACTTTTAAAAACTCATTTTTGTTAGACTTTCAATGTACAAACAATACTGCAGAGTATGAGGCTTTATTCTTAGGACTTGAGATTGCTACCAAACATGGTATAAAATGTTTAAAGGTTTATGGTGACTCTGAGTTGGTGGTAGCACAAGTCAGATCTAAATATGTTGTGAAGAATGATAGATTGAAAATGTACAAACACGCTATTTGGGATCAACTTGAGATGTTTGATGCTTTTAATATAAATTGGATAGAAAGGTCAAAAAATATTATGGCTGATTTTTTAGCAAATATGGCTATGAAAAATGATGATTTGACCTTACATGGAGTATCAATACTTGAAGTAAAAACAAGACCAATTTTTCCAGACAACATCTACAACTGGCAGGTGTTTCAGGATGATCAAGATATTTTAAGGTTCATGCAATGTTTAGATCACTATGAGAACCAAAGTATTGATTGTGGTTCCTTATTAGAACATGATGATGGAAAGGATTATATCT
>MU224350.1:98436-113056 GCA_018584345.1 Thuja plicata | reverse complement strand
GCCAAGGCATCAAACAAGAATATTCTCAAGATTCTACATAGAACTGTAAGCAAGTCTGGCAGAGACTGGCACCTACAACTAAATTCAGCACTATGGGCCTATAGAACAAGCATCCGAACACCAACTGGAGCCATGCCATTTTCTCTAGTCTATGGCACTGAAGAAATATTACCTATTGAGGTTGAAATCCCATCTTTACAGATATCTTTACAAGGACTGGTTACTGATGAGCAGTACCACATTGATCGGGTAAATCCTCTGGACCTACTAGATGAGCGCAGACAACAAGAGTTCGATCACCTCAAAGTGTATCAAGCACGTATGTCCAAAAGTTACAATAAAAAGGTAAAGCCACACAAATTTGAAGTAGGAGATCTCATCCTCAAGGAGAATCCTAAGAACCAGCCTAACAGAGAGTAGAAAGGAAAGTTTGAACCAAAGTGGCTGGAAACTTATGTTATCACTACTACTTTCAGGACTGGAGCTTATCAATTAGCTACACCCAAGGGAGACATTCTTCTAGATCCTATCAAAACTCTACATTTGAAGCGGTTCTATGCTTAATGTTCAGCTAGCAGAGCCTATACAACAAAAAGTTCTTGCAAAATACCAAAAACATTTAGAAAGTTGATCCTGAAGAAATCCAAAAATAGTGGAAAAGGTCCTTCAAAATGGGTATCCTTGGTGAAAACCTAGTAAACAGGTGCCTTGATACTACAAAAAAACATTCAAAAAAGCAAAAATAGCAAAAAAATAAAAAAGAGAAAAGTTCCTTGATGAGCACTTGGTAAAACAGACATCTTGGTAGAAAAAAGAAAGAAAAAGATCTTTCCAAGTGGTGAAAACTTGGCAATCAGGCATCACTTGTGTTCTATTCTCCATCTATCAATGCACTACTAATACTAGGCCTTCATAATTTTGTCTGTGCTTATACGCTAACTTCATCTTCCTAAATGACTATCTTATCCTCGCTTGGGATTTGTCTATCTTTACGTCTTAGGAATAAGTCATTCTGCACTGGGGGCATCTTTGCTGGCATAGTCAGTTGCAGTTGTTAGGTTTCTCTAGGATGGTTTGCCTCACGGACACAATGTTTCTTGATACATGCAAAACAATGCCACTTTTTCAAAACAAAGGTGTCTTTTTAAAGCATCACATATCCAGACACGACATTTACATTAATGGAGTTCCTAAAAGACTATATATTGGATCGCAAACATGAACGGATTATCAATACACAAACATGGAACACCATATTGCTTATATTCTAATTTTCTGATTGATGAATCTTTACTGTGTTTGATAGGTGAATCAACAAGTACTACTTAAACACATAGTTTGATAATGGTTTGATTATGATTCTTTAAATGTCCTGATGATGTTTTCAACTAGGGGCATCTAAGTAATTATAAATTTTATCTGATTGATTCTCAATTGATGATTTGTTATGTCTTCTTAGTTACTCAATGACGTCTGTGCAAAGACAAAGAGTCACAAATATTGGGGGCATAATGTTTTCTTAATTTTCTGTGTATGGTGATTGTTCTAAATGATCCTATAAATTTCACCTAACTTGGATGTTTATGGTAAGAGCTGCTACTATGGGTAGATAGCCACATATATCTCAATCTTCGTTATGTGTAAACTATGGTGAGGTTGACATAATTTCCTTGTCTATTTTCTGATCCAGATTCTCACTAAGGTATACGAATCATAATGTACCCAAGGATATGAATTTTCAAGGTCATTGCAGGTCCAATATCTTGCCTTAATCAGAATCTGGTATATTAAAAGGAAGGTGACTATTCTGATATCTTGGCTTCTATGCCTTGATGCCTAAGTCTATTTCTGACATTTCAATAAAACATAGTATTCATATTATCATAATATCAATGGGTATTAGTGATGGTTGTACTATCAGGTGGTATCCGTTCTAAAAACCACCCAATGATGATACAAATGTTGCAATATTTTCTAATCAGTGACAAGGTCCTAAGAGTCTGCATATAGCTGCATTTAGGGATTGCATGGTACATTTATAAATTAAATAATAGCATAAGGAATTTTGAGCTCAAAAATGCTTTCTATCTTCTTCCAAAAACCCAAGTTTATTACTAATACCCATGCCTCCCAAAATCTTTGATCTATCAGGAACAAAATCAAACTCATATTTTCAATGTCATTAACTTGGTACTTGTGTGTTTACTCTTAAACACACCCCCACTCCTTCACTTCTTCTAATCCATTCTTTCTTTCCCTAACTGCTTCCTGCAAGTAATACATTTGTTCAACTAAGGGATTTTATTCTTTTCCTTCGATTTCGTTCCCGAGGGGTCATGATCACACTATCATCAATTAAATTTTTGCTCAAAACTGCATTAAAAATGACTTCGTTATCAAACAAACTAGGGGCATAACAGTTTTCTTGATTAATTTGGAACTATTAGATAGAAATCTTTGGTTCTCATGAGCTGATATCTTATGTTTCCTCATTTTTAAAATATTTTTATTAAGGTCCTGGAAGCTTCTTACTGATTTTTGAATGACAACCAAGTTCAGAATCAGTGTTATCAATTTTTGGATGACAACCAAGTTCAGAATTGGTTTTTTTAAAATCTTTTATTGATCTTTGGATGAAAACCAAGTTTAAAATCAATTCTATTAGTTTGGTTCGATCAAGTGCGAGACTGATCTCATCAACATTTCGTTCGACAACCAAGAACGATATTCTCAATCTTTCTGAAGTCAAAATCAAAAACTTTCTTTAAATCAATGTGCTACTCACACATCAATTCAAAGAGGGGCAAATGTAACCACCTAAATTTGGTCTGTTCCAACTATGGACCCTATTTTCCCTAAGTGTGATCATACCCCCAATTATGTCCAAATGACCCTGTTACTGCTTGGCATAATTCTTCAAATCAATTTAATGTCCTACGTGATTTTTATCACTAAATTATATTAACTATTATAGCCATATGATTTAAATCAATTCAAACCAATTAAATCAAACCAAAATCAAATATGGTTATAGTATTTAATTATAAAGGAATTAAATAAATCCCTAAATCAATTATCCACTTGCAAAATAACCCATTCCCCTAGCCTATTTAATTTAATTAAAATGGCTATAGTCCCCTAATTATTAAAAAGTAATTAAATTGTTTAAATAATTAATTCCTATATTTTTGAATGAATTAAATAAATTTAATTCATTTAATCAATATTCACTTAAACCCTAACCTAACCTATCTCAACCACTTCTACCCTGGGTTCTAACCCTTCTCAACCCATTCACCCTTGCTAATCTAATCCTATTCCTAATTCTAGCCCTAAACCACCTCCTAATGTTGTCACATTCCATTAAGGAATGCTTAGCAAATCAACCCACTTGAGAAAATCCACTTTCTCAAGCTTGACTTCCTTAAGGTCCACTTTCTCAAGCCACCCTCTTGCACCCTTCCCTTGCTTCTTTAAGGCTTTCATTAATGCCTTATTAATGAAGATGCCTTAAGCCTATGTCTCTTCCATGCCTTATTAATGCCTTGGGAATTAATGGTTCTTACACCTTCATTAATGAGTCCCTTAACTCATTTATTCACCTTGTCCCCCCTCTCTCTCTCATTCTTCTATAAATAGAAGCCATTTTTGAGAGAAAACAAGCCTTCATCTTAGATTAAAAATACATTGTTATGCTGTTGAATTAATCCTAGACTAACATTTCACTTCTAAAATCATGCTTTTGCATTGTTATTACTTTCATGCTTATAGTTAGAATACATTGTTTCCTCTTCATTTAGCTTGTTTTAAACTAAAATCCATCATGCTAGGTCGTATATGTCACTGATTATAGCATAATCTGAGGGCTATTATGTTACTAATCACACTCTTCTTAGTTAGAAGGCAATAGGTTGATATTAGGTGGTTTTACATGCTTGTCTAACTGTTTTTAACTAATGCAATGAATTATTGATGTGTTGTGTCTCTCTTATCAGGTACCCAAATACACACACACAGTATCATTTTCTCCACAAGCACGCAAGAAAAATTTTGTTCTTTCCCAAAAGATTTAATTGTTCAACACGAAGTAAGTGTGTCTAGGTTTATGTTCTTCCCAAAAGGGAAGAGAGAATAATCCCCTAACACTTAGGATTAGATAAGAAAATCTAACTAATTAGTCTATGTGCCTAAAAAATACTAACACAAACATGATCGTTTGGTCCATTTTTTGATATGAGGCAACCTGCAAGCCAAATGTGAGTAGTTTTGAAGTTAAGTCTTTGACAGGCGGTGTTGCAAGACAATTGATCATTAGTTTTAAATTTAGCCTTTGACAAGCGTTAAGAACACAAAAACCACTTAAAAATTGTTAGTACCGTATTAAACCAATTTTCATAGAGCACAGACGCCAATTCAGGGCACAGACACTGATTCTTGTTTTAGCCCAAAAAAAGTTATAGAATGCAGAAAATAAGCTTTAAAACACATAAACCAAAAAGTGGCTATACCAGTTGGAGATGCCGCTTTGCAGAGTTTAGACATCGGTTATGCGCAGACGCTAGTTTGTGAATCACAGATGCTGGTTCATGAACCAACATTTAATTTTTCTCCTTTCTAGTCTTTAGTCAGATCAAATTTAGCCATTTCAAACTTTCCAAATATTTAAAAGCTAGTGTGTTTTTAAGAAACCATCAAGATTTGTTCACTTTAATAAATATTTAGCATTACAACACCTTGTGAAAGTGGATCTCTGATAAAAAATAGAATGCTAAAACATTGAAAGAAGTGGAAAAGACAGTGAATCTCAAAAACTAAAAAGTCAAGTTTGGAAAGTTTGAAATTAACAATACCAGGCGTAAATGATAGTTCAGGTCGCAGACGCTGGTTCAGCGCAGACGCCGAACGACAGTTCAATGAGAACCAGCATTTGCATAGATGCCTTTGCATGAAACGTAGATGTTGATCCGTGTTCTTGGCAAAATTTGAAAGAAATAAAGACAAGAAGTTAGAAATTTTAGAGACGTGGGTCCCACCAGGCATGCCAGAATGTAGTATGAGGAATTCTTTAATCTATTGAGAGAAAGCTCAAACATGAAAACATTAGTGGGTTAGCACATCAATTCAAAATCATGAAAGAGCAATCAAGCAACAAAGAACTCAACATAACATCAGATTGAGCTAAAAATAAGTAACAATGCACCCTATTCTACTCATTTTGATTTTCTTTTCTTGATAGGATGTAGGTGTGCTCTCTCAAACACACAAGAATGCAATGGATCCCAATGCAAATGTAAGATTGAAAAAATGAAAGAATTCAAGAACTAGTATAAGGAACTAGTCTCAAATATTTCAAAAAGATGATATTCTAAGCTAGTTATGAAGATGATACGCATATACTAGATGGAAACTAAGATTCATTCACCAATTTTAAACCTAGCATGTGATATCTATGTGAATTAAGCATAAAAAGACTAAGAGCATATTGAAAAAATGAAATCCAGAGCTATGCTAACATAATAACAATGCAAATATGAGAGATGGAAAATGAAAAGGAGAAGGCCTCTATTTATAGAGTTTTTAGTGAGAGGAAGAGGCTTGGATGAAGTGGCACCTATGTGGCATCCACATAAGGGACACATGGACTTGAAAAGATGGCCAATTTTGAGTCAAAATTAGCATTTAATATTGAGTAGCTCAATATTTCCAAATGGGAGACAAAGTTGTAAGAAGAAATTAAAGAGGAATGGGTGCCTATTTCGGAGAGAATTTCCCCATGTGGGTGAGCATTCCATTAGCCTTAAAAAGGTTAGGAATCACCCATTAAGCATGGTTAAAGAAAAGTTAGGTGGGGAAGTATACTTAGGAAATGAGGTGATGGGAATAGGGTAGGAATAGGGTAGGCTTAATAGGTTCCTTGCTAGGGTTTTAGATTATAATCCAAATTGAATTTGAATAAATCATGCTTTAGAAGAATTAGGAATATGGAGGATTTAATAAATGTAAATTTATTGAAAAGGAGGTTTTATGAGACAAATGTATTTAAATGAAATACATTAGAATAGTATTTAAACTATTGATAAATACTAGCAAATGAAACTATTTAATTGATTAAATTAAATAGTTAGAGGAATAAGAGGGAAAATAATATTAATAATAATATTAATATTTTTTTGGACATTTACAGATATAACATGGTTTCATTTGATTTGATTCGATTAGATGATATAACATGGTTTCATTTGATTTTGATTTGATTAGATGGTTTAATTTGATTAGATGATATAACTGTTAGAATGAATTTAGAATAACTAAGAGGGAAGGGGTGAATCAGTTATCCTCAGGTCTAGATGTAGTAAATACAAACTTTCTGTATTTCAGATCTACTTGGCAGCAGTAGCATATGTCAACAACTTTAATCATCTAGTTTACTGTCTATTGAAATTAGCTTGTAGAAACATAACAGTAAAACAAACCATAAGCATTCACACAAGTTGACACAAGTATTTAACGTGGAAACCGAATATGGGAAAAACCACCAGTAACATGCTACCAAGTTTTCACTCTTCTGAAGTGATGCCCTGTCAGGAGCCAACCCTATTAAAGGTTACAATAACACACTGTTAGGTGTGACCTAGTTAAAGGATTTAATCACCCTGCCAGGAGTGGCCTTGTTAAAGGACTTAGAACATTCCACTTGAATGTCACCTTGTTAGATGATTTATACAAATGACTATTAGGTCAACCTTGTTAAAGAATTTAACTGATACAATGGTTAGAAAGTAATCAACAGTTGTGATCTGATACATACAACTTACTTTCCAAATTCAGATCCAATTATAGCTCTGATGTTAACTTACTGGATAGCCTGCATTGTCATTTCAACCTTCTGATCTACTTGGAAATCCATCAAGCAATCATACATGCAACTCTCTGCTTCTGTATTCAGCCTTCTCTGCTAGATCATGCTAAAGAGTAAATCAACTATGCAACTCTTTTGCATTCACATCCACTTCACATTCATTAGCACATTTCAGCATATTGAATGAATAACCCCTTGAGATTATCATATACCTCTCTATTTAGGTCAGATAAATCTTTTTCCGCTTAAACAAGATTGTAGATCTTAGGTTAGGTCAGATCCAATGGATCATTCCATCTTTGCATTACATTTACTTCTCCAAATTAGTCTCTAATTAAATCTTGAAATCATGCATTAATTATGGTTACCCACACATTAAATGACGTGGATCAATCTTTAATTAAAATTACATATCCTAATATGATTAACTAAGTCGGCCAGAGATCTCAAATCTCATCATTAATCCAATTACTATAAGTCGTCCAACATCACTGTTTCCACTCGGCAATTTCAATGGTGCTCGACATTGAAAAACTTTTTCTCATCACAAGCAACTTTTCTCGGCACAAGAAACTTTTCTCAGCATAAGCAACTTTGCTCGTCATAAGAAAGTTTGCTTGGCACAAGCCAAACTTGCTCGGCACAGAATAGCCAGAAAAATTGTCTTTGAAATATAAACAACTAATTGCTTTACCAAAGTGCCAACCGATCAAGTACCCTTTCAATTGCCTTAACTCAACCATTCACTTGGTCTTCTTGTTAAATCTTTTTCATCATCAATAGATATGGTAGTCAAACAGATAACAATATTCTCACCAGTTAAGGTTTGACAGCAATGACAAAATAACAATTGCTTGCATTGTCACTTTCCAACAATCTCCCTCTTTGGCATTGATGGCAACACAAAATATTAAAATAATGATGTAACAAGCATAGTTACCAACCAATCCAAACATTCACCTGTGTTCCTTGATATGAATGAATCTTCATTAATGTATTTATCTTCATTCTAATTCTTATCTGTAAAATATTTCTCGCTCTGTGTCTGTAATCACACTATAATCATCTGTGTCTAATCATCTGTAGACTCCCTCTGAATAGATAATCACTTCAATGTTTTAAATAGTAACTTCTGCCTCTTTGTAATCTTTCCTTCTTAGTAAGCTCTTCTTCTAGGCAATCTCTCCCTCTTTATAGGTAATCTCTCCCTCTTTGACAATAATGCCAATGATGTCAAAAATATTATAATGTAGATCTTCAGTATCATGTTGATCTTGTCATCTTGATTATGAATGATTTTCTTTTCTATCCTTGTCTATCTTCACAAATTTAGCCAGCATCATAAAGTGTGACTTACTATGCATCAATGTGTCAAATATTCTGAATGTAATATTTGATGCAACAGTACCATTCAAAACCTAATTAGCCTCAGTTAGGGGAATCACCCCCATTTTACCTCATAGATACTCATGAGCATCCTTGGGTAGTGCTTTTGTGAATATGTTTGCTAATTTTTCTTTAGTGTTCACATAATCTAGTCTCACTTCTTTATTCTGAACTAGCTCCCTCAAGTAGTGATACTTGATAGCTATATGCTTTGTCTTTGAGTACATAACAGGATTTTTAGAAATATTAATAGCACTCGTGTTATCACAATATATGACAACTAGGTCTGTGATTTCTTCCTTCATACCTTTTAGTAGTATCTTCAACCACACAATGTTAGAATAGTTAACTGTTGTTGCCACATACTCAGCTTCAACTATAGATTGTGAGGTACAGTTTTTTTTTTTGCTTGTCCAGGAGATCAATCTCTTTCCTAAAAGAAATGCTCCACCAGTAGTGCCTTTCCTGTCATCAACATTTCCAGCCCAGTTAGAGTCAGTGTAAACTCTAAGTTCAAACTTGTTATTCTTTTTGTAGTATAGACCATAGTCATCAGTTCCTTTGAAATATCTTAGAATCTTTTTTACTGCGATCATGTGAGTTTCCTTGGGGTTAGCAAAAAACCTTGCAACAATTCCAACAGTTAGGGAAATATCAGGTCTACTATGTACAACATACTGTAGTTTACCAATCATTGATCTGTAGAGTGTTTGGTTTACTTCTTTTGTGTCATCATCTTTTGTCAGCTTCTATCCAATAGCCATGGGTGTACTCACTGGTTTGGACTCTTCCATTCCAAAAGTTTTCAGTATCTCTTTGATATATTTAGATTGAGTGATATAGATACCATTCTTCATTTGATAAATTTGTAAGCCAACAAAGAATTTTATTTCACCAAACACAGACATCTCAAACTCAGTTTGCATCTCTGTTGCAAATTTTTGACATAACACATCTTGTCCACTAAACATGATGTCATCTACAAAAATTTCAGCTAATAATGTACCTTTTCTTTCCTCTATCTTCAAGTACAGGTTGCTATTGTCATTGGTTCTTGCAAATCCAATCTTGATCAATTAACTATGCAATCTCTCATACCATGCTCTTGGTGCTTGCTTCAATCCATATAATTCTTTGTGCAATCTGCAAACCATATTCCTTTTGTTTGGGTCTACAAAACCATCAGCTTGCTCAATATACACTTCTTCTTCTAAGATACCATTGAGAAATGCAGATTTCACATCCATCTGATAAACTTTGAATCCTTTATAGGCTGCATATGCAAGTAAGGTTCTGACACCTTCCAATCTTGCAACTGGGGTGAAGGTTTCACCATAGTCAATTCCTTCCTTCTGTACATAACCCTTGCATACTAGTCTAGCTTTGTTTCTTGTCACATCCCCATGTTCATTCAGCTTGTTCCTAGATACCCACTTTGTGCCAATTACATTTTTATCCTTCGGCATAGGTACAAGTGTCCAAGTTTTGTTCTTCTCAATTTGTTCAATTTCCTCATTCATTGCTTGTATCCAATCTTCATTTTCTAAAGCATCTTTCACTGTTTTGGGCTCAAATTCACATAATAGACATGTGTCATTTTTCCACTTACTTCATGTCATAACAGTGGAATCCTTTGATCCAATGATTTGATTAGAATTGTGATTTCTTCTCACATATTTTGCTAGGGTAGGCTCAGTCCTTGTTGTAGGTTCATTGTCTATATTCAGTTCTGGTTGATTCTGTGACTCGACATCTCCATCAAATAGCTCGACATTCACTTCCAATTGCTCGGCAACTCCACTCTGTGACTTGGCAGGTGCATGATGTTGTTCAACAGTAGTCTCAAGTAGTGAATTAGAATCTTCCTCATCCAGATATACGAATGATCTATAGCTTTCAGGCTCTTGTGTACTTTCAGTCTCATTTCTTTGTGCAAACTCATCAATTCTTACATTTGCACTTTCAACAATTTTGTTAGTATTAGAATTCAAACATTTGTATGCTTTTCTTTTCATTGAGTAACTAAGGAATATGCCTTCTTCACCTTTATCATCTAGTTTTCCATTTCTGTTGTCCTTTAGTATAAAACATTTTCTTCCAAATACTTTAAAATACTTTACACTAGGTGCATAACCATACCA
The DNA here is from genome assembly GCA_018584345.1 of Thuja plicata. NCBI lineage: Eukaryota > Viridiplantae > Streptophyta > Pinopsida > Cupressales > Cupressaceae > Thuja > Thuja plicata. The sequence continues at coordinate 102,670 of MU224350.1, read as the reverse complement.
AATTTTATAAGGTGTAGCATTTGTACCTTTCTTGACTTGAACTCTATTCAGTGTATAGACTACAGTACTTACAGCTTCCTTCCAATATTTCTGTGCAACATTTTTATTCATCATTAGTGTTCTTGCACAGTCCATGATAGATCTATTTCTTCGTTTAGCAATACCATTTTGCGGAGGAGTCTTGGGTGCAGACATCTGTCTCTTTATGCCTTGGTCATTGCAGAACCTGTTAAACTCATTAGAAATAAACTCTCCACCTTTGTCAGATCTTAAGCATTTCAAACTTTTTCCTGTTTCCTTTTCAACTTTAGCTAAGTACCATTTAAATAACTGGAATGCATCAGATTTTTCCTTGAGAAACATTACAGTCATCATCCTTGAATAATCATCAACAAATAGAATAAAGTATCTAGCACCACAATATCTTCTTTCTCCAATGGGGCCACAGAGATTAGTATGGACCAATTCTAAAATTTCCTCTGATATATGTGTTTTACTCTTGAAACTAGACTGTCATCTTTCCTAGTTGACATTGTTTACACATAGCATTCTCAGGTTTCTTTAACTTAGGTAGCTCTCTAACTTTTTTTAGTTTACTTATGCTTACCAAGTTATCAAAGTTCACATGACATAACCTCTTATGCCATAACCAAACATCATTGTACTGTGCAAATAAACATGTTTCTTCAGATAAATCCACATAAAATAAGTTACCTTTAGTCTGATCACCACTTCCAACTAATTCTCCAATAGAATCATAGATCTTTGTTTTTTTGTGATGGAATTAAACTTTGTAACCAGAAGTGTTCAGCTATGCAACACTCAGCAAATTATATTTAAGATCATCAACCCAATACACATCATCACATCTGATTTTGTCAGTTAGGTTAATCAATCCTTTACCTTTGATATGACATGGCGCATCATTTCCAAATTTTACATATCCTCCTTTGCATTGGTTTAGGTTTTCAAACTTATCTTTGTCACCAGTCATATCATGGGAACAACCATTGTCAATGATCACTCTTTCTCATATAAGAGATTAATGCAGTTTTCTCATCATCATCAGAATCTTCTTTCATTGCAACATAAATAACTTCTATATAATTCTCATTGTCAGAAGTTTCTTCAACAATATAACACTATTTATTACCTTTGTCTTTGTAGTCCTTATATTTCCTAAAGTCTCGGTCATCCTTTCTGTCTTTGTATTCCTTATATGTGTAGTCCTTTATTTCATCTTTTTCATTCTTATCAGGATATCTAGCAGCTACATGACCAACTTTATTGCATGAAAAACAAATAATAGGAAGTTTACCTTTGTATTTTCCTTTTCCTCTGGATAGCTTTTTTTCCATAAGTGCTTCAAGTTCTTCAAGATCATCATCAGAAGTGTCATTGTCACTGTTCACATGTTTCTTTCCTTTCTTAGATTTATTGAGAACCAGCTGTGATCTAAAAGTAGAATCAATCCCTTGTGGATTATAGTTATCATAATTTGACATTTCAAATGCAATGAGTCTGCCTATCAGATTTTCCAGATTCAGATTATTTTTAGGAGTACATCTCAATTCTTGAATTGCAGAAACTCTAATAGAATATATAGGAAGTAAATTTCTCAGTACCTTTCTCATAATGGTTTTCTCATCAATTGTTCCATTAGCCCCTCTAATGGCATTTACAACTTCTTTTACTCTATCATAGTACTGAATAACATTTTCACCTTCTTGCATTTTCATCTCATCAAACTTACCTCTTAGACTTTTTGATTTAGCTCTCAGCATATTTGTGTCTCCACCATAGACAGTTGCAAGTTTGTCCCACATTTGCTTTGCATTTGTGCAGCTCTTTATATCATCAAACTCTGAATAGCTCAATGAGGAGGTGATCTCCAACATTGCTTGATTGTGCTCTTGCTTTTGTTTTAGTTGGATAGCTGTGAGAGGAGTTGTAGGTGGTACATACACATTTTCAATAAGTTGCTTGGCATCATCTCCAATACCAGCCAAATGTAGTTTCATCAAGCTCTACCATCCAGGGAAGTTATCTTTGTTCAGCTTAGGAACCTCCTTCTTATACATTTTGATATTTTCACTCCAAGTACCTTCAAACTATTTTTAGGAGACCAAAGCTCTAATACCAATTATTAGAATGAATTTAGAATAACTAAGAGGGGAGGGGTGAATCAGTTATCCTCAGGTCTAGGTGTAATAAATAAAAACTTTCTGTATTTCAGATCTACTCGGCAGCAGTAGCATATGTCAACAACTTTAATTCTGCAGTTTACTGTCTATTGAAATTAGCTTGTAGAAACATAATAGTAAAACAAACCATAAGCATTCACACAAGTTGACACAAGTATTTAACGTGGAAACACTATGGGAAAAACCACCAATAACATGCTACAAAGTTTTCACTCTTTTGAAGTGATGCCCTGTGAGGAGCCAACCCTATTAAAGGTTACAATAACACACTGTTAGGTGTGACCTGGTTAAAGGATTTAATCACCCTGTCAGGAGTGGCCTTGTTAGAGGACTTAGAACATTCCACCTGAATGTCACCTTGTTACAGGATTTATACAAATGACTGTTAGGTCAACCTTGTTAAAGGATTTAATTGATACAATGGTTAGAAAGTAATCAGCAGTTGTGATCTGATACATACAACTTACTTTGCAAATTCAGATCTAATTACAGCTCTGATATTAACTTATTGGATAGCCTACATTGTCATTTCAACCTTCTGATCTGCTTGAAAATCTGTCAAGCAATCATACATGCAACTCTCTGCTTCTGTATTCAGCCTTCTCTACTAGATCATGCTAAATAGTAAATCAACTATGCAACTCTTTTGCATCACATCCACTTCACATTCAGCAGTACACTTTAGCATATTGAATAAATAACCCCTTGAGATTATCATATACCTCTATTTTTAGGTCAGATAAATCTTTTTCCACTTAAACAAGATCATAGATCTTAGGTTAAGTCAAATCCAACGGATCATTCCATCTTTGCATTACATTTATTTCTCCAAAGTAGTCTCTAATTAAATCTTGAAATCATGCATTAATTACGATTACCCATACATTAAATGACATGGATCAAGCTTTAATTAACATTACATATCCCAATAAAATTAACTAAGTCAGCCAGAGATCTCAAATCTCATCATTAATCCAATTACTGTAAGTCGGCCAATATCAGTGTTTCCACTCGGCAATTTCAATGGTGCTCGACATTGAACAACTTTTGCTCGTCACAAGCAACTTCGCTCGACACAAGCAACTTTTCTCGGCATAAGAAACTTTACTCGGCATAAGCCAGACTTGCTCGGCACAGAAAAGCCAGAATAACTGTCTTTGAAAGATAAACAACTAATCACTTTACCAGAGTGCCAACTGATCAAGTACCCTTTTAATTGCCTTAACTCAACCATTCACTTGGTCTTCTTGTTAAATCTTCTTCATCATCAATATATATTGTACTCAAATAGATAACAATAGTCTCACCAGTTAAGGTTTGACAGCAATGACAAAATAACAATTGCTTGCATTGTCACTTTCCAACAATAACATGGTTTCATTTGATTTTGATTTGATTAGATGGTTGAATTTGATTATATGATATAACATGCTTTCATTTGATTAGATGGTTTGATAAAGATGGTTTAATTTGATTAGATTTTATCCTTAATTTAATTTTCTATGATTTTATTAGATGATTTGATTAGATCGTTTAATTTGAATGCTTTGATTAAACAATAAGTAATAAGTGTTGAGATTGATGAACATCAATCTACCCAAGAACACCTGCATGCATAGCTATTACAAAACAGAATGAAACAGACAGAAGAGAGAAGGGAATCAGCTATGGCGGCCGATAGGCCAGAGAGTGCAAACACATGTTGACAGAAAATATGTTCTATATTCAACAATGAAATGATTTACAAAACTCCTTATGAAATATAAAGCGGACAATCCTTATAAAGGATGTCGAAACCCTAAAAAGGGAAACTAACAGAAATAGAAACTACCTAAGATTAGCTTAAGAAAACTAGAGTGAATAGGGAAGTTACTAATTAGATCATAGTGATTTAAATTAGTAACCCCGATAGACTATTACTCTAACACCCCCCTTAAGATAAGCTTAGGGAGAAGCCAAACCTAGGAAACTACTGCAGAAAGCAGGAAAGATGGGTCCCGGCAACTAGGCCTGATCAGGTACCCAAAACA
>MU224350.1:79804-94018 GCA_018584345.1 Thuja plicata | reverse complement strand
TGTTTATCAATTTTTATACCTCTTTCTTTCAAATTTGCAAAAAACATCTTGAAGCAGTGTTCTACATAATGAATGTCATGCTCTTTATCATCACTTATATAAAAATGATATTCCTTCTTGATGACCCATGCTTCAAATGTGCTCTGAATATCATCCAAATCTAATTGTGCGTGTCGATAACACACACGTACCATAATAGTAATTTGCTCTGAAAAATAATATTCTAATTGAATTGCCTTTTGATGAACAAAGGAATAGTTTTCTGCAAAATCAACAACTGATACAATAGTTCCAAGTGGGAAATTATCTCTCTATGTTTGGAATTGTTGTGCTTGCCACTTTGCAAAAAAACATGATGAATATAGGGTTGAACCAATTTTTTAAATTTGTCCATAAATACTCCAACATTTATCTCTTCTTCAACATATTCTAACCTTTTGGATTCTTTCCCAAATTTTGTTTCATTCTTTACATATTTGTAACTCTTGCAATTTACCATCTTTGTTACATCAATGTTTTCATTTTTCAAAGGAAGAAGAGTCAAATCAGCACATGTTTGACATATTCCTTTTATGTAATTTATTTTTCCAACTGCATCATCTCTTTTGTCACATAAAATGGATGAGATGAACTCACTTCTTCTACTAGGAGGAGCATTTTCAAAACCATAAGTATTTTCTACAAAATTTTGAAAAACCTGATAGTGAAGATCAAATTCAATATGATAACGACAACAACAAGTTTCAAACACTTTGTTTATCCTGATATAATATGATTTCAATTTTCCAAACATTGTTTTCCCAATTTTTATATTAGGATTTTAACTACAAAACGACACATACATTTTATGTTATGTTGTGTCCAACCAATGTTTCGTATGATAGTCATATTGATTAGCTGAAATTCTATGTCTAATAACATCTCTACTGTTTGACGAAGGACGTGTATTATCATTCCAAAATAATGTGACCAAATTCTTGATTCATCCATCAATCCTATCTGAATGAGAAGCTCTACACATGATTGCCCAACTGCCTTCCAAGGTACTATCATCCAAAAGTAATCTCCTATTAACATATCATGATATTGTTTTCCTACTAAAACCAATCTGAGATGAAACTAAAGATATTTATCTTTTTTCAGAGCATAGTGTTACCTACAATGGATGTCAATATAACTTTTCTTGTAATGGTATTATCTTTAGTTTGAGATCACTTCTGTACCTGGTTCAAACCTTTCTTAAGATTTTCAATCATATTAGTTTGCATGTCAACAACTTTTCTCTTTTTTGATGTTACATCTATACCCAATAATTTTAATGCCCCTTCCAAATTTTTGTTTATAAGTACAACTGAAAGCAATTGAGCTTGTTCAAGTGTTTCTAAATTATCAAATTTAGCCAATATTTCTTTTGCTATCATATTCATTGACCTCTTCTTAGCAAGACTTAATGGTTGAACATTAGCAAGTGATCTCAAATTTTCCACATCCATTGTAAGTAAATGATCTAAGTTTCTATAATTAATATTTTTCTTTACAGTTTGATCTAAATTTATATGTTCATCCATACCAATAAGAGAACGTGATCCTGAACCTTCTCCAACATCAATTGTCTGAGCTTTCGTAGAGAGTGATCCTGACCCTTCTTCAATGTGCAATTCTTCGACTTGACTTGACCCTCCTACTTCAGCTTGTCCTTCACCTTCTTTAGTTTTATGATAATACGCCAATGGAGCTTCACGATTTCTTTGTTCAGCACCAGGTGATCTTTTTCTACCAGATTTACGTTGTCTTCCCTTCTTGTTCCCCATTTATGCTCTTCAAAAATGTCTTCCAAAAGTATTTTTTCTTCAAGAAAATACTTTGATATAGTATTTCTCCTCTTCAAAATTATGCCTTCGAAAAAAATAGAAATAACAATCTTTATTCCAAAAATGCATTTGTAAAAATTGAACAATAATAGAAAAAGTGAATTACTTGCTGCAATTCAATTAAAAACTAAAAACAAAAAACTTTACTTTTATACCATTCTAAATTTTTCAAAAGAAAAATTTCAACATGGCCGACCTACTTCGCGCGAAGTAGTCAAGATAAAATTCCGGTGGGATGGTTTTCACCAGATTTTTCACGCAAATGGCTTCGCGTGAAGGGTCTTCGCACGAAGCCCCTTAGATCCCTTCGTACGAAGGGGTCTTCGCTCGAAGACCCCTACAATGAAAATTTCTTGTTTGAAAAAAACAAAGTCCTAAAAATTGGTCTTTCAAGGCCTGGGACAAAGACCAAATCAAATGTTTTTTCTCAAATACATGATGCCAAATAATGTGACTCAGGACAAGTTTTCTAATGAATATAATTTTAATATATATATTGAGTTCGTTATCACTTTCAAATATTACTTTAGCTAAACATAGGTTGTTTGGCGATTCAACAACCCGTCTCTTCAAGGCTTCGGGAAAAATAGTAAATTACAAAAAAGAAATATGAAAAATATGTAAGAAAAGAGTAGTTGTGTTACCTTTCTATATAATAAAAAAAAAAAAAGAATTTCAATATATGCATTTCAAGTTAGAGTGATCAAAGTGACCTTATGTCTAAATTACAGTTATTGTCACTTTAAAACTTAATAAACTATAAAATATTGACCCAAAATGAATGAAACTAATTACATCCTCTAGATATTGAAGTTACAAATATAATTTTGAAATAATTACATCATTATCATATTTTAAAAAAAAGTTATGCTAATCTAAGTGAAAGTCACTTCTTAAAATCACAGTTTTTTTCACACAAACCACTTTTCGAAGGAGAAGGAAAAATAAATTTTTTATTTAAAATATATATATATATATATATATATATATATATAGAAACTAGAAAGAAAATTCTAAAAGACCCTAGTTTATATCATCTTCAAATTCCTTATAGTTTTGCGGCAATAGGTGTTCGAAAATGAAGTTTTTTCTCAAAATGTTGATCTCTGTGTCAAAGTTGGCCAAAAAATGGGACACACTATTGTGGGATCACCCTGGAGCCTCCACTGTAATAGAAGATGATCAGGTAGAGAAAATTATAATCAATGTCTGAAGAGTTGATCGATCGAAGGTGAAAGGTTTCCTCCAAAATAGGATTGAAAGAGTGCTCATGTGGTAAATGATCCATTTCACCAAAATGCATAGGTACCCAGCCACTGCATTTGCCTAGTACACATGAACAAATATTGAATACATAGCTCACTCCACCGAACCAAGGAAGTATTAGAACCAACAATAGATACCCCACCATAATGTTGAGCAGGGAGAGGCATGACAAGTACACTAAACCAGACTGCCAAGAACAACTACATGACGAAGAACCAGGAACATAAAAAGTGTTGAAGAATGTATGTAAACACATATAAAGGATGGTGTCGTGGAAGGATCACTCTCTTGACACATCATGAGGATAATGTTGTGGAAGGAACACTCACTTGACAAAGGTAGATGAAAAATAAGGCAACCATCAAACCCCCCATGACACTTTATAATGTAGTGCAAGTACAAGCATGTACAAAACGTGCAAGATCCCAAGCATGCAATGATGACACTTTATCTCAGTGTGTTTGCAAAAAAGAAATGCTACAGAAATAAATTTATACAATGCTCAGGAATGACAGAAAGCTATAAGAACATAAGTAACAACTAAAAAGGAGTCATCCCATGCAAGGAAAATAATTCAAGGACCTGAAACATCTAAGATATCCACCAGATTGCAAAAAAGCAAAAAACTAAATAAAAGATACCTGGAGTAGATTCTGGTAATGAGAAGAAGAAGAAGAAGAAGATGATGATGATGATGATACCTAGAGCAGATTCTGGTAAGAAGAAGAAGAAGATAATGATATAATCATGATGCTATGACTATACATTTATGGTGTAATTGTTGTTTACATCATATTATGTGACATTCTAATCTTAATTCATGCTTATAGCTTACATGTGTATGTGTGCACGCGCGCGCACGCACATGTGTGTTTGTACTAACGAAACCAAACCCCATTTCAAAATTTTGCAGAACCGAAACTTGAACCGGCTGCTTAGCTTTATATGAATACCGAGCACTAATTGTTAGGTTGATCTGTTGTCTATATGCTTTATATTTATAATGTGTAAATTTTAAATTTTGAAAATATGAGTTATAAGATAAACTGGTTGGTTAATTCAATTTATTATTGTATTATCTTAGTATAATCCTCGCCTAGGATTTCATGAAATAGGATAATCCTCACCTAGTACTTCAGGATGAAGACACTTGTCATTATTAAAGACTCTTGCTGAATTTATTGGCTCATCAATATAATTTTAGTGGATGCCCATGAAGGAGGAGAGGTCAGTTCTATCAAAATCAATTATAATCTAGTCGTTGAGTCATTTTGTATCAAAGTGGAAGATTCATCGGTGTAGAATCTTGAAGCAACAAAACTAGTCAAAATGGCAGGCTGGCCTCACATGCTCACATGCTAACCAGTAATAACATTCGACCAGTCAACAAAATGTTCATGGTCTAATTCAATCCATTCATTTGCTACTTGATTTTGTAATTGTTTTAAAGGCGGGATGGTTAGCTAATCGAGCATCTCTAAACAACGAAATTGATAAGTGAGTGGGTTTGTCACACATGCTGTCATCCAAGCCAGGGTCGCCTTGCTATTTAGTGCAGGACAGTAATATAACAAAATATCTGATGCGTTACTGTGTAAGATTGTTTCACTTACTTTTACCCAGTATTTCTAACGCTTCGAAACGGCCCTACAGTCACATGACATGTTCTTCACTATTCATCAAAAAAAAAAAATGGTATCCTATGTCAAGTCAAATCGACCATAAAAGGCGACTTCAATTAGAGTTGTTCTACATTCTACTACACTTCAGGCAGAAAGAAGCTTCGAGAATCAGGTCAGTTTTGGTTATTGCTTGAGATCGTTTCCTCTGTTTTCTTCATAAGAAAAAGATATATAGATCTGTACTGTCCAGCATTGGCATGATTTATTAAGCTATAGTGTACCCCAAATCTTACGCTTGCTCTTCTAAGCTTTATGAGAATGTCTGTTCACTGTTTAATTTTGCATTGTGTGGCAGAGATCTGCAAAATGCAACAAGTTGTTTTTATCTTTGTATTGTAGGATTGATAGCATTCGCTTTGATGAAAAATTGTCATCCATGATATAACAAGGTTATCTGTTTAGTTATAGGAATTTGATACACAGTTATCTTTTTTACTATAGGGCCTGAACCCTTTCAAAATTTCTGCTTTAATTAATAAAAAATTATAAGAATTTGATGCAGCTATTAAGTGCATTTTGTTTCTCTTTAGAGGAAATGTAGATAAAAATACTGCCATTGTCCCGCACAATATCGATCTGAAAACTCTACCAAAGTCTGCAATTTGTTGAGATTTCACTAACATAATCAGGTGTACGTGTGCATTGTTTTAGGAGGCAATTATCTTTTGGGCTGAAGGCTGAGCGTGTAAGTAATATCATTTAAAGAAAACAGAATGATTTTTCCGTTACGAGGGTGATTTGAGTGGATTAGTGTCCAAAACATGGGATTTATAATTCTTGTAGGAAGTTGATCATTTGGTGCTCCTCATAATGCTGGTGTATGGTTAAAATTATGTTGTACCTTTTAAGCTAGATATTTAGGCACTCTTCTTATGTTGTGAATGAACAATTTTCTATAAATCATTATTTTCTAACACCTTCTAAACCCTCTGAATAAGCTTTACATTCACCATCCATTACCATATTTGGCCATTCTTATGACTACTTTCTTGATTGACTGGTTTGACGCTTAAATTACAGGCTTTTTGGGAGGTTGAAAGATTATTCACTCTTTAAACCCGGTAAGGGGAGTCATTTTGCCTAGTCTATACTTGCGCCCGGCTTCCTTGTCAGATGAATCCGCCAGTTGTGTCCGAGTTAGTAAGATTAATTTATCTCTCTGCCTTGATGTGCCACTATGCTACAGACCCAAGATGCTTCCAAGGCTTGCTGGTGTTTTCAGAGGACAGTTCTCCAGTGCCGTGCGTTTGGCAAGGATGGAAAGTCCCTTAATAAGGAAGAGCCTAAACTGTCAGACCACAACATACCGGCCCTTTACAGTGAAAGTGGCTTTCGCCTTAAAGTGGCCGCATGTGCTGACCGTTTATGGCAGGTGTTCAAAAATGAGCCCAACACAAAGGTGAGGCGAAATAGATTTTGTGGTTTTCTTTTACCTATTTTATTCTTATTATAAATATTCATTTGATACATTTAAAAATTTCCACTAATTTGTTGTGTACAAAATTATAACTCTCATACACCCTTTTGAGCAATTTTCTACTCAAGAGTTGCAATCACTGCTTCATCAAAGTCAGGGCCTGGTTGTTTGTAAGAAGATACTAAATTATAAACCTTTTTGCTGTTTTAGCAGAGATGGTGAGGGAAGAAAAGAACCTTTGGCTATGGATGTATTTCTTAGTCACAGTGGCAAACAGAAGATCCTTGTTCGGGAGCTGCACAAGGTCCTGACCGATAAAGGCGTGTCCTGCTTCTTTGATGAGGATCGTCAAAGTTTGCCAATAGCTGAAAAATTCTCTCCCCGTATTTTTGAAGCCGCTGAGAAATGCAGAGTAGCAGTGTTGGTTGTCTCCAAGGATTTCAGCCACTCAAAGTGGCCAATGCTGGAACTTTCCACTTTTCTCAAAGCTAAGATTTCTGGCAAAAATCCAGACATGAAAATACTACCATTGTTCTTCATGGTATCGCCAAAGTCCCTTTCTGAAATTACAGAGGACAACCAATCATGGAAAGACTTGGGGATAGCTAAGGAGACTCGGGCTGAATGGCACAGGGCTTTAAGAGAAATAAGGTCAATTAAGGGTTTGGAGTTCAAAGAAGTTGAGGATGTGGTTCTTTTCCGAGATGAAGTTGTAAAAGCCATCTACTCCCTACTACTTTCACACTCACCCAATTCTATTCAAGGGCAGGCACATCAAGATCAGGTAACTCCCCTGTTTAACCTTCCTTCTGAAAAATCCTATTTTCAAGTGAGTGCCAAATTTTTTAACTTTTCCTTTGCGATTAGGTGTTGGATAGGTTAGCCGGCATTCCAACAACACTTCTTCAGCCTCATCTTCAACAATTGTCCTAGAGCAACATTGTATTCTCCATGGACGTGTAAAAATTTCAATGTAGACTTCCCCATCAGCATGCTACGATGCCCATAACAGAACTACAGGCCCTTTTCCGTTGAAAGTGCAGTCTGTTCTTACATGAGAGTTATGGATCTTGATAAATTGTGATACATATATTTGCCTTCAAACAATATGCTGTTCAGTCTGCTTTTCTACTCAATTCTTATCTGCTGCTCAAATCTGCATCAACCAAAAAACATGGTGAGTACTATCATTAATATTTTGAAATTATTTTGTTTCCTTACTGTATTGAATTTTGTAAATGTCAATATGGTGCTATCGTTCCTCTGATAGATATGCATTATTTGAAAACAATTGCAATTGAAAGTAGGATGGAATTATCTAATAAGATGATGCAGGGCATATATTAAAATTAGTATATTTAATATTGATAAGTAGGAGATAATTTCTACAGTAAGTCAAATTGTGATATTGCTATCAGGATTCAATTATGTAGATTTTTTGGTCAAACTCATTGACCCATATTCATAAATAGTGGTTCACACGAACCCATCTCTCATGAGAATGAATGGAACACTTAGCACTCATTGTATCTAGGTGGCGCTCACAGAGGTGAAGCACTGGGACTTCTCCGGGAGGTCACCCATCCCAGTACTACTCCAGCTCGAGCGTGATTAACATTCAATATTGTCATAAAGTTGGAGACTGGTAGAATAGTTACATTTGCTTCACGTGGAATGTTGCTTCTCAACTCAGATTGCTGCTCAAATATGCAACAATAAAATAAATGGTGAGCAACTTTGTTTGTGCTTTGGATTTACAAATCTTCCTCTCTGTCTTCAATTGAATTCGTCAATATAGTGTTTTTGATTAAGGTGTTTACTAGATTTCATTTGTTGTTTACATGATATGCATTGTTTGTACAAATTATTGTAATTAAAAACTTGTGATATGTATTGGTGGAACTGTTATGTAAAATTATGTAGGCGTTTTAATTGTAGAAAAATACATATGATACTCTCCACTGTTTTTTTTCTTGTACACTAAAACTATCGTCATCTTGAAATAAATTCAACAACAAAATACCATGGTAGGCACAAAATTCAAATGTATAGTCTTCAGAGCAGTTTTATTTAAATAAAATAGTTAGTGAAAAACTTGAAGAGACTCATTTTCATTGAAGAGACTCATTTTCAAGTCGTAACATTGGAATCTCGATCCTGAGGAAAGATGTTGGCTGCAAAAATGTGCCAACAAGAAAATGGAAGCAACAAAGTGGCAGCAGGAAAATGAAAATAAAAATAATGTGAACGTATAGAATGATGGAGAGCAATGGCAGATTTTTAGGTCATGGCCAAACTTCACAAAGGGATTCTTATGAGATTATTTCTACTCACTAGATAAATATTATTTATATCTATACCTGTGTAAAATTGGAGAGCCTTCAAAGTTACAAATTAGAAACACTTAGGCTAGTTAGCATGATTTAATGTTTTTTGCTAGATTCAATAATCTACATAATAATAATTATATTTTAAGTTAGAAAACTTGTGGGACAAATAAAATTTGTTAGGCTAACATCCACAATCAGATTTGCAATTCACTTCTTCAAAAGCGTTGAAGTCTATAAACTTTGTAAGAATGAGGAATTTCATTGCAAATAACACAAGTACATTATTAGAACCGCAAACTATTGGTTGTGGATGATCGAGGGTTTCTGTCTTGAAGTATCGCTCGAGTATAATGCAATTTTTGTTTCTAGGACGTGGTGTGATGCATCCCGGATATATGAGAGTAGTACAGATATGGAGACAGCAGTGTTTTGATTAGAATCCCAATCTTCTATTTCTGATAAGATTGCTGAAAGCATGACTTCTAAGTTTATATTTTTGTGTAGATTTGCAGCTACACCAAAACAAACTTGCAGGTATCAATGAACTTCCAAATCAGCATCTTCGCCTAGACAAACTTGCAGGTATCAATGAACTTCTAAATCAGCATCTTCACCTAGATCTAGAATGACGATTACTCCATAAGATCAACTCTCAGAGATGCGGCAGTATATCCGAAAAAAGGGTATCAACATGATAACATATCAATATATTAAGATATTTAGATCAGTAACTGTTATTTTGCATTTGATTAACTCCTTTGATCTTGGATCATAGAGTTGTATGCAGGAATCTCAGCTAGACGATCTTCTACACTACAGTAATATGGAATTGCCTAGTGAAATAATTTGATTCCAACAATGAAATCAACGCTCCAGATTTTCATCCTTTAAGTGAATCTGCCGAATGAGAATGGCCCAATAGGAATGATGTCAATTTAAGTGTCTTGGCTATGATTTGATCTGGAAACTCATCTTCAGCTTGATAAGTTGTTAAATAGGAGATGTTGGGATTACTTTGAGCAGGAGCATTGCTTGTTTTGTAATTCCTCTAGTATTGCAAACAAAGAGCACAGTTTCAAGCCAACTATAATTATTTGTGGAGTTTTATCTTACCCCCATGTTTGTGTCCTTTTTGTTGTTACCACTAGACCTTTAGCAGGGCAATCATATTTCCTCCTGCTTAATGGGTGATAGATAGATCCTCAATGAATGCTTTTATCGGAACATTTCATAGGCCTTCAAAGAACCATTTAATTTATTAACCATTGCTTTTGTTGTTAAAATTCTGTTATCATCTCACTTTAAAGTGGACTTATGGCACACCTCTTACATCTAAAAACTCAAAGCACAAACTCTAAGCTTTAAATGCCTTGTCTATATTCTAGAACATTCCCTAAGCTTTAAAACCTTATTGATTTGAATTGACAGCTAAAATATATATTGTAATCTGAATTTGTGTCCTTTAGAAATGCTGTTACATGGCAGCCACATTCTATGATGTCTGACATCCAGCATTTGGATAAACCTTTTGACAATGTTTTTTATGTGGTCTTCATGGTGTGATATCTAAGGCTTATACCATCCAATTTCTCATCTTAATCGATGGATTCAATGTTAGGGAACCTATCACATCCGAACTTAGTGGATATGGTTGCCTTGGTAGTGCAAGCCTTGTAAATTAAGTGTATCTCACTCTATCAATATTTTGCAATGAACACGCATGATATGTCATGTACTTGATGGTTATGTGTGGTTTTCCTCTGGGTGTGTGCTTATGTTAGTTTTCTACTCAGAATTTGGTGCTTTACTTTGTCTATTCAGCTTCAATTTTATTTAAGTTTTTTAAGACTAGCAATCGCAATTTTAGGTGCTATGGGTACATTGAAGAGATATATAAGGTGATTTACAACGAGCATGTGGTCATTTTTTACATATATTTATGCAACTAATAAGGTCATTTGGCAAACTATTTAGTCAATGTTGTTTGTGAAAGATGGGTCTCATGCTCCATTACCATAAATTTTAACCTTTACCTTATCACAAACATTAAACCATAATCCTAGCCCTAAAGAAGATCATAACCCGAACTATAAACATAACTATAACCCTAATCATGACATAAACTTAAACCATTATCCTAAACATAACCCTACCAAAAATGCTAACTTTAACCATAAAACTAATCATACTCCTAAATGTAACCTAAATCCTGACCTTTAACCTTAACCCTAATCAGAATTGTAACCCTCACCATAACACTATCCATGACGTAACCCCTTACCCTAACCGTAATTGTAACTCTAAACCCTATTCACAACCCTAACCCCAACCCTAACTCTAACCTTAACCCTAGCCCAAATATTAAACCCTAATCGTAAACAAAATCATAACCAAAATTGTAAAACTAATCCTAACCCTAACCATGGTTTAAAATTAACTCTTATCCTAACCCTAACCCTAACTATTAAGCCTAATCAAAACCCTAGCCCTAATGAAATTACAACGATGATATAAACCTTAAACCTAGCCATAATCATAATCATAAAGCCTAATCTGAACCTTGATGATAACAATAAAGATGATGTAAACCTTCACCCTAACCAGGATCCTAATCCTTATCCTAGACCCTAAAACATAATCTTAACCCTAACTCGAAACTTTAACCCTAATCATGCCATAAACATAAACCATTATCCTAAACATAACCCTACCAAAAATGCTAACTTTAACCATAAAACTAACCATACTCCTAAATGTAACCTAAATCCTAACCTTAACCCTAATCAGAATTGTAACCCTCACCATAACACTATCCATGATGTAACCGCTTACCCTAATTGTAATTGTAACTCTAAACCCTATTCACAACCCTAACCCCAACCCTAACTCTAACCTTAACCCTAGCCCAAATATTAAACCCTAATCATAACCAAAATTGTAAAACTAATCCTAACCCTAATCATGGTTTAAAATTAACTCTTATCCTAACCCTAACCCTAACTATTAAGCCTAATCAAAACCCTAACCCTAATGAAATTATAATGATGATATAAACTTTGAACCTAACCATAATCATAATCATAAAACCTGATCTGAACCTTGATGATAACAATAACGATGATGTAAACCTTCACCCTAACCAGGATCCTAATCTTTATCTTAAACCCTAAAACATAATCTTAACCCTAACTCTAAAATCTAACCCTAATTAAAACCCTAACTCTAACCATGATACTAAGCATCATGTAAACCCTAACCAATATAGGTTGTTTATTATTTAATAAATTCATGATTGCTTCAAATAAACTATGCATGCACATGTAGTGGGTTCAACTCTTAATTAGGAAGACTGTGAATCTATTTATAAGAATCCAACCACGATTTAAATAAAACATTTGATCGAAGAAGATAATCCAACTGAATTATAAATAGGACCGTGTTATATTTGCAACCTCGAGAGAGGGGGAAAGAGGGGGGAGATTAAGAGAGAGAAAGAGAAAAGGGGGTATGAGGTAGACATTGGAGGTAGAGATAGAGATGGAGCGAATGGAGATGGAGATGGAGAAGGAAATAGATAGGGAGAGGAGAGGATAGGAAGATATTAAGAGAGTGAGATGAGAGAGAGATATAGGAAGATGAAGGCAAAATATAGAGAGGGAGAGATATATGCATAAGATAGAGAAATAAAAAGATAGAGACAAAGGGAAACATGGAAGAAGAAATATAGATAGAGGAAAAGAGATAAAGATATATAGGTTTTGGAGGGGAAGGGAGAGAGGAATTTAAATAATAAATCTAAAATATGTTTATTAATAATTTAATTTTAAAAACAATTAAAATATATTAGGGAGAGACATAAGTGATGTTGATCCATATGTTCAAGAGTCTTGAGGCTTTATATGGAGTAAGTATAGAGTTTATTGAATAAGGTTAAAAATTTCCATATAAACTCAAAAAAAACTACATTTATGAATAAGTATGATTTTATTGACTTGTATGCTTCTTCAATAATTTGAATTATTCACTTAAATAATAAGTGAACATCCAAATTTTATTATATTGTATTGTTTAAAATTTATTTGAATAATATTATATATAAACTATGTAAATATTATAAATTAATTATATCTTATATTATGTATATATTAAATCCATATAATATAATTAAAGTATATTAAAATACGTAATTTTATAATATATAATATTAAATATAATTATAATAGTAATTTCATGCAAATTAAATATATAATAATAAATTATATAAGAGATAATAATATATAAGGGAAATATTTTGGAGGAAAAACTTGTAAAAAAAGAGCTTTCTAAAGATACTATTTTATAACGTTTAAAAATTTATTTTAAAACCAAATGGTAAATAAATATGTCACAAAAGAGTTGAGGTATTTTTTAGGGTTAAAGTTATCTTTAAAATGCCTAGAATTTGATGACATTATTTTTCCATTAGTACACTTAGTGGAAAACATTGACAGAGATCACCGATAGACTACAGAGATCACCGGCAGACTTCAAGCATTATCGGCGAACAGCGAGCATACCCGACAGAACACAAAGGTCATGAAAAAAGCTAAGTATAGAATCGACAAGCATCACCAGCGACTACAAGCATCACCAATGACACAGTTTTTAGAACAAACCCGACAGGAACAGAAAAGGCATACCTGACGACAAGTTCAAGAAAGGAACACCGACGACCAAGAAAACCAACCGTCAGAGCCGACAGTCAGTTAGAGAACCCGCAAATTGTGGATCTGATTTTCACACGACGGATAAAGCAATGTAATTCTATTCATAGAGTTTTTATTTGTTTTAAATCATAACTTAAGGGTCAAGCAAGCTTTATGTAAATGTTTTAATGCATCCTAACGAATCTAAAACATATCTAACTAAAGATCAAGGTCAAGTTGTAAATCTTGGATCTAGAGTTAACTTGCGATGCATGAATCAAGAATTGAGCCTAATTTAGTATAAATAGATGTTCAAACTCAATTGTGAGGAAGGAATTGATTATTGTTGATAGCCACGCAGAGCATCTCAGGAGCAGAAGGTAGAATTCATGCAAAGGTCAGAAACAGAACACATTAGTTGTCAAGAACACACAGAGGCTACCGACGAGTAGATAAAGGTATTATTCAATCATGGAAGGATGATTACTTATATATATGAAGCTTAATTGGATCTGTTATCAGCAATTGAAGATTGCATATATCATCAGATCAAAGACTTATGTAGTTGCACTCTAACAAGTGCATCACATCTAAAATCCTTTTGTAGAAGGTGGACTTAACAACTCTTTACAAATCTCTTAAGAGAGTGCACACTTAACAGTGTTGCTAAAGCTTCAAATGAAGTAGATCTTAACAGGTCTCCACTGTAATAATCTTAATAGGGTAGGTCATCAGAAGTGACCAATTGTAAGCCTTAACTAGCCCCTTCTTATCTGCAGATAGTGAATTCTTGTGGGTAACAATCCCCACCACAGTTTTTATTTCCTAACAGGAGATTTCTGCGATATCATATCTTGTGTCATGTGTTATCTATTTTCATGAATGTTTTTGTTATGGTTACATACTAAAGAATTTATGATATGATTGCATATACATAAAGAAAGATGAATAGTTAGATAAGAT
>MU224350.1:52731-63054 GCA_018584345.1 Thuja plicata | reverse complement strand
GTGTGTGTGTGTGTATTTATGTAGTTACATAATCAATTGTCATTATATTAATCTCATAATAATTAATAGACATGGCCCATGAAGGGACATGTCTCTCCTAGACTCGTTCTCAATATAAATGAAAGAGAGATTGCTACATTTGGACAATACATGTACAACATAGAGTGCTATTACATTTTCTCATAACTTGAGCAAACGGAGGCCATTATTTTCAAACAAGATAGCCTTGGAAAGTTGTTTTCAAGACGAAGCATTTGGCAGTGGTTTCATTTTGAGATTTTTTCTATTCTACTAGTTTTTTTTCTAGTCAAAGAGATCCCTTCTTTTCATCACTTCCAAGCCTCTCTAATGAGCATATTGACTTTGTTTCTTTCTGACAAATAGGTGTCAGAAATCTCTTGATGAGCTCTCTTCAGATTTGAGACTCTTTTTCTAAAGAAACTATTTAGGTATTTTCCCTTTCATTTTGAAGCATTTATTACATTGTCTCTCCTTATCAATGGCAGATTCAACTTTATTTGAGACTCTCAATCCTCATAATTTCCATGTATGGTAATCCCATATGACTCAGCTTCTCTGATTATGAGGGTTATGGTCTTGTTTAGACACCATTCAGCTAATCTTGACTCATCCTTTCAAGGTCATGCAACATAGGAATAAGATGGATGAGGGCATGGGTGTGCTTTCTCCACATGTTTCAGATAGTTTTCTCTTCCATCTTGATGGGTGTGATACCCCTCTTGATATATGGGAGAAATTTCAGACTCTGTTTGACACGGTTAATGAGTTCAGGGCACTTCAATTGAGGCAGAATTGATAGCTTTAGGTCCTGAGATATTTGTTTCTATTCAAGATTTCTCGACAAAATTAAAATCTAACAGATCTATCTTGTAGGGGTGTGGGAAGAATAAGCCAGGTACATAGTGCATTTATCTGATTTTTTCTAAGCTTCATGGTCCCTTTCAGATATTTTCTTCTACCTTCCACTCCACCATGGATGCTTTGGGTCCACAATTTATCATGCCTACATTTGAAATATTATGTGATCATTTGACTCATGAGAAGGCAAAGCTATCTCAACTTGATTCTCTCATAGGATCACAAAACCATGCATTGGTAGTTCACCCATCTTCAAGGAAGCTGAAGCAAAAATAGATATCTAGGAAGGATTATAGTTCTTAGCACTCTTTTGGCCCACCTCCTCCTAAGGGGGCAAATTGAAGACAAAAAGACCTCAGTGTCCTTATTGTAAAAATACCAATCATGATGAGTCTCATTGTTATGAGAAGAAGATAGATAGATATGCAAAACAAATTTTTGACTTGCAAGCTCTTCTTCAGAAGAGCAACATTGATATTCCTTCTTCTCCTTCTCACAGGTCTTCTTCTTCATCATCATTCCAGCTAGATGGATGGGACAATGGAAAGGGTTATGCATTATGTGCAACTGCTATTCCACACTCTTCTAGATGGCTACTATATTCAGGTGCTTCACACCATATGGCATCTTCTAACGATTTATTCTCATCTTTTGAGGCTTCTCCTACCCCACACATTTTAATGGGGAATAGTATTGTTATGATTTTATGTGGGAAAGGTTCTATTGAAATTTATGATGGTGCATTCCATGATCTACTATGTGTTCCTTATTTGTTCTCTAACCTTCTATCTATGTATCAAATTACTCATAGTGGGACAGGGAAGATAGTTGAGTCTACTCTAGATTCAGTACACATTAGAGACAGTGAGACAAGCAATATTGTTGCAACAAGGATAGTTAATCGTTCTTCCCACTTGTACTCCTCTCATTTTTGTCCACCATCTCCACTATTGGAGAATAGATCTCCTTTTTCACAAGAGCCTACTAAGGTGAATCTGAGTCACTTAAACTTATGTGTAGTTCCTGAGATCAGTGTTCTGACTTCTACACCTCCACCTCATGTTGAGATTACATATATTCATTAGGATTCCTCTTCATCTTTTCCAAACATTATTGCTCCATGCATCGAGCCACCTACTGTATTTGTTGACAACATATTAGAGGATATTCATACCCTCTCAGGTGATAGATTCAACACATCTATTGGCCCACCTTCATTGGAGATTCCATTATAGGAGTCTCATGCATTCTCTTTTGAGCATCACCTAGGCCTTCCATCTTTTCCTCACATTAAGGGGTTTTCTCTTCTTTGTACAGTTCCTTTTGTTTCTTCCATAGTGGATCCAAATTGGTCTGATCATCAAAATAGGGGTTCTATCATTTTGGGGGAGCTTTGGATTCTCGATCCTCTCTCATGGGTGGGGGGGTTTGTTGTACTTATGGTTTTGAGAGAGTCTCTTGAGCCATTTTTTTTCTACATGCTTTTTCCATCTCTTTTTAGAGTAGAGTTTTCCCCATGTGGTTCTCTCTATTTCTCCACTTTATAGAGATTTGGTTGTGATTGACCTAATCAGGCCTTTTTGTCGAGACCCAAATTTCCTTCTTTTAGTAATTGTTTCTAGGTTTAAGCTTCTCCCTAATTTTATCTTAAGGGGGTGTTAGAGTAATAATTTAATTCTCTTATTAATTAAATAATTTGATTTAATTATTAAAGTCACTTATTATCTCTAGTTTACTTAAGCTAATCTTTATGCATGTTATAATTAATTATTTTATTAATTATTCATGCAACCTAGGTTTCTCCACCTTTTGGTGTTCGATCTCCTTTACAAGGATTGATCTCTTTGTATTTCATTTATTCCCTCTCTGAATGAATGTTTTGTCTCCAAGTTTTTTTTTATAACATGTTAGTTTGCATGCAGTGGATCTTGGTGGTTGAATTCTATGAATTCTAAAAAACTTCACATGTTACATTTTCTTAACCTTGGAAAATGTAATTGATTTGGGACACACATTCTTCTAAAGGATCTGTATATTGAGGCATTTGACCTTTTTGGGGTGGCAGCTGAGCAATGACTGAATAAGTGTAAGATTACCTCCTTGAGGTTAGGATTATAGGATTGCTCCTGATTATGAGCATGTAGGCCTAAGAATGTAAGCTACATGTTGTAGGACAATGTGATGTAAATATATGATTCTGTGATAATTTGAAGATCTACCGTAGCATGTTGATTATCACTATTTTGACTCATGCTACATGGTTTGGACCATCTCCATTAGGGAAACTCCTTCCATGATTGTATCAGGTGGTATTAGAGAAAGTTTGATGGTCCTCTATTAGGAGATATGAGTTCCTAAGCTTGCAAATCTCTTGTTGAATTTGTTGTTGGGTGGAATAGCGTGGATCTAGCTCAAAATTGTAGAGGATTTGTGCAAGGGATCACAGAGGAGATTGTTTTTGGTTGAAAACTTTGTTTGGGGTGTTGAAGGTATACTAAGGTTCAACATATTGTTGAGAGGGAGGAAGACTGCAAGTTTGTTTGATAGATCACTGAGTGAGAGTAAATTGACACCTTGTAATCAGATTGCCAAATTGAGGCAGTTGCACCTGAGGATTGGAAAGATGCCTCCTAGAAGAATGAACCCTAGAAGGTTAGAGAAAATGATGGAGGGCCTCAAAATTGAGATAAGGAATGAGATGCAAAATTATTTGACTAGATTACAAAGGAATCCTGACACATATGAAGAATATGAGGAAACTACTAAAGATATAGAGACTATAGATACTGAAATTCTGGCAGAAGAAGAAAGATTGTCGAGAGCTATAGCACAAGTAAGAGTCATAGGATGGAGGTTTGTACATTTTATGGTTCACTGCATTATGAGGATTTGATAGATTGGATTGGTGAATTAGAAGATTACTATGAGCTTGAGGATATCATAGATCCATAAAGGGTTAGGTTAGCATAGACTAAGTTGAAGGGTCATGCTGCCTTATGGTGGAAATAATTGCAGAAAGATAGAGAGGAAATTGGTGAATTAAAAATCACTAGATGGAGGGTAATGGTTTCTAGATTGAAAGATAAATTCATTTATGAGGATTATGAATTGGAATTGTTCAATAAATTTCATAACTTGAAACAAAAAGACTTGAGTGGGAAGGATTACACCGAAGATTTTTACAAGATGACAATCAGATCTAGGCACCGAGAGATATCTAAGGAGAAGGTGGATAGATTAATGGTTTGAGATTTAACATTCAAGGTGAACTAAGTATGTTCATTATTTCTATAGTAGAGGATGTTTATCAGTATGCATTGAGGGTAGAAGATAAGTTATGGAGAAGACTGTGTAATCCTAGAGAAAGAGAGAAGCAAGCAAGTAGCAATGGTAAAGAGAAGAAGACCACTAGAGATGAACCTGATTATAGGACACATCGGAGAGGAAGTGGAAACAATAAATTCAAAGGTACTTGTTTCAAATATGGTGGCATAGGACATAGATATTTCCAATGTTCTAAGGGATCTAGTAAGAGCCTGGGTAAACAAAATCTATTTGCACATGAGGAAAAGTTACTGATGAACTTGCAGAGAAATGGTAGAAATTGTATGGTCAGCGTTCCCCTTAGGATTCATGACAAGGAATCAACCACCTCTGATGGATTCTATAAATCTAGTGGTTATATTAGGCATTGGAATGTCAATCTTTTGGTACAATGACAACCACACTTGTAACAAGTGGTATCAAATCTTGGTCATAGGTTTGAATCCCCTTGGGTAACGCTGAGGGGGAGATTGTTGGCAAAATGGTCAATGCTCCCCTCAAGATTTGTGACAAGGGACTAACCACCTCCTATGGATTTTATAATTCTAGTGGTTGTATCAGGAATTTAAAGGTCAATCTTTTGGTGCAATGACAACCACACTTGTAACAAAGTGTGGGGTTTGAACTGGTAAGATCTGATACCACTTGTTACAACTAGTGGTTTTCGTTGCACCAAAATATTGACTTGTTAATGCCCTAAACAACCACTAAAAATATAGAAGACATAGGAAGTCGGTTAAGTCATGTCACAAACCACCACTATGTTGAACAACCAAGGAGATCAAGGACACACTCAATCTTTCTCACCATTGTAACAATGGTATCTATGAGTGCTTGTCATGTTCTATTGGGCAGACATTGGAAATTTGATAGCGGAGCTATTCATAATTGTAGAAATAACTTGGTCACAATAGAAAATGATGAGAAAAAGTTTACTTTGGTTTCCTTAAAGGAGGAAGATGGGAGAAGCAAAAAAAATGTGAGCATTGTAAAGAATTACTATTCTGAGAATCAGAACATAGAGGGTATATTAGAGGTTGGTATGATTCTAAAAGGATCTAAGAACCAATTGGCATCAGATAATAGGAAGGGTAAAGGTAAGCAGTAGAAGACCTTGGTTGCTGATCAGATGAAGTAGATTGTGGAAAAGTTATATCAAGTGTGAAAAATAAAGGAGGTGGTGGTAAGAGTTATTTACTACCTAAATGTAATGTGGAGAAGGTTGAAGTAAGTACAAAGAAAATTGAGTTGACTAATATGATAGAAGAAAGAGAAAAAAAAGTGCAGAGAAAGAAAGTTGCAAATATGGAGGATATTTGGATTAAGAATGAGCATGGGATTTATGTTCTGAATCTTGTAAGATGTTCATAAGTTCCTCTTGTGGAACATCTTCTATTCACTAGGGGTGTCTAATGCAGGAGCATCCTTGGGTCATTGGAAATCTCACATCACCCAAAAATATTTTCTTTCAATTTTGTTCCCATTTTCTAGCTTCTAAGTTTTTAGTGGCATACCTTGGTTTTGGATCATTTGCAGTTGTGAACCTTAGGTTTTGTTCTAGACATCATATTTTACTTACATCAAGGTTCGCATCTCAACCTGACATTTCACAGTAGAGTTATTTTGGATTTTTTCTCAGGTCTGTGTATTCTTCATGTTCTAATGATCAATTGGAGTTTTCTGATCTCGCAAAGTGTTTTATTGACCAATGAATCTTTGTGGTTTGTATCATGATATTCCTAGATCTTTAACTAATATCTTTCTTGGATCATGCATTATTTCTACTTCTTGGCATTGAGATCCTTATGATTTGGTTCCCAACCTATATTTGCACACATTACATTTTCTTAACCTTGGAAAATGTAATTGATCTGGGCCAATATGTTCTTGCAAAGGCTCTATATATTGAGGCATTTGATCTTTGTTGGGGGAGAGGGGCAGTTGAGTATTGATTGAATAAGTGTAAGATTACATCCTTGAGGTTAAGATTATGGGTTTACTTATGATTATGGGCATGTAGGCCTAAGAATGTAAGTTGCATGTTGTAGGATAATGTTATGTATATATATGACTCTGTGATAATGCGAAGATTTGGTGTAGCATGTTGATTATCATTTTTTGTGTTTGGTATTGTTGATTTATGTTGTCTTGACTCGTGCTACATGGTTTGGACCATCTCCTTTTGGGAAACTCCTACCATGAATGCATCAAAAAATTCATTAGAGACCTAAGGAAAAATTCATGAACAATCAAAAGTATAATAAATCAAATTCCAAGGAGAGATCCAAATGTTTTTGAAAGTAAAAAGTTATTTTTTGGAATTACAATAAGAATGGACACTTCTGTAAAGAGTAAAAAGATGAAAAGATGAAGAAAAAAAGAAATGTGTCTTTGATTCTATGTTTGAAAAAGAATATTATGTTGTCTTAATTGTATCTTTGTCCACTTGTCTAAACAATGATGAATGCTTAATTGGCTTTGGTGCTTCTTTTCATATGAATTCTAATGAAGATTGATTTTCTAAATATAAAAAATTTAAAGGAGTTAAGATGTACTTGGTGTTGGAAGTCTAATATGGGAAATTAGTAACTGAGAGGGGGGTGAATTAGATTTATAAAACTTCTACAAATTCTTAACTAATTGATTAAACCATGCATTCATAAACATAAACTGAAATGTTGTAAAGATCTAACATCTAATCATGAATACATAACACAAAGATTTTGGTAACCCAGAAACCCTTGAAGGTAAAACTGGGATGGGGATGACACCCAAAAATATTCACTACTATAGTAATAAAGTGTGCCTATTAGGGCTATAAAGTTTGATCACTTCAGATGATCTACCTTGTGAGGGATCTGAATTGTTAAGAGCTTTTATAATTATAGAATCTACCTTGTTAAAGGATTTAAACTTACAACAAAGTAACCAGTCGGTTAAGAGATTTAAAAAGGCCTGTTAGGACCACTCTGTTAAGAGATTTACCCTGATTCACTTGCTAGAATGTATCAGTACCTGATCCTTCGGTCTGCACTACAAATTTTGATAACAGATCTCCTCTTTCCAACTCTTAAATGATCTTTCAATCTGATTTATCTTTTTTCTTCTCTTCACGGCTCTTCTTGGTCACTTTGTTTGGTCAATGCTTCAGATATGAAAAATATGCATATATTTCTAATCTCTTCTCTTCCCATCCACATACAAACATACATGCTTACACACACCTCTCTATCTTTTGATTAGGGTTTGAAGCATCCCCTAAATAGATCATCTAGATCAAGATCAATGATCTAGATCTATCATCTTTTGCCACTTAGGAATCCCTAATTTTGATTTTTTGCGTGGCTTGCATAGGAATCCATGATCATAAAAATAACATGTAATTAATGCATTAAATCTTTGTATATGATCATTAAATGATCCATAGAAGTCAACCAAAATAGTTTACCTTGATGTTTGTGTCATTCCAAACACATATACAAAATCTATTTGACTCAGAAAAACAAAATATTGGTGCTCGGTCAATACTGTGTCTCTCGGTATAGTTGTATGATGTTTCTTGGCACTAACTCTTCTATGCAACTCAGCAATCAATCTGCTTGGAATGGATTGAGTACTCAGAAACCTATGACTTTCTTGATAGTAACAACTGCTTAGTCTCGGCCTTAGTGAGATGGCTCGATCGCACTAATGACCGACCAACCTACCTTGAATATGACTAAGTGTGGGACCCTAATAGACAACAAAACTTAGAGATCAATAATCTCCCACTTTGTCATTAGTGGAAAAAACACTTTGTCATGTCTCCTCAGTTCTTCAAAAAAAATGTAGTACTCAAAAGAATTCAAAATTTAGAACTCCCCCTAGGATTCTGACTCAGTCTTTCTCCATAAAGACTTTACTCTATATATAACATATGTATATACTTACTTACATTTCCCTTATAGAATCTATGACATTTCCCCCTTGTTTTTGTCCCTCTTGTGATCTTTCTCTGCTAGGATTTTTGAGGTCAAACCATAATTATGCAAAAATGTTTTATGGATCTATAATATCATAGTTAAAGCATTATTCCAACTTGTCCTTATAGACTCCAAAACTTGAAATTTGATTTCTAGCTCAGAAGCTAGATCAATCAGATTCTCAACAATGTTCATAGGTGGATCTTTTTGTGATAGTTCCTTTGTCTCTTTCACTTCTTTCTGCATAACCTCCAAGTGAGGTATCAACATTTTCTGAATTTAAATTAATTTTGCCCTTATTCTTCCATCATTATCCATAACCTCAGCTAATCTCCCTTGGGCATGTGTCAACCTGCTAAAATGGAAAGAGTTTTAACTTGCATCCATGCTCAATGACTGTCCTGATGACCTCAAATCTAACTGTAGGTTCTCTATAAGTTGTTGATTCTCCTTTGTAAAGAATTCAATATCACATAGTTTCTTATATAAGAGAGACCATTCTCTACCACTTCTTCTAAATTACTGCCAGATCAGAAAGTGCAACCTACCTCTCGATAAGCTTCGCTACGATTTTCTCAAGTACCTTTGTCTCAAATTTTCTTTCTGATCTTTGTAGGAGTTTCTCATTTGCATCTATCTCGTATGTGTGATGAACTACAACTAATTGTATGTTTGAAGTCATTTTTTGATAATCAACTGAGTTGCATATGTGATGATAAACATTATCAATTAATGTATTGTCATTGATGTCAACTTATTTGAGTATCATTATGGTGGAAAACATTTGTTATGAATTGGAGAACTGGAACAAAGAAAGTTTATGTGGTTGGTAAATGAAGAGTTCTGTATACATCAAGAGATAGTGTACACTGAGTAAAACATAGTGTATACTGAGCATAGTGATAACTAAGAAAGGGATTATTGACACAACTATTGACCAAGAAAATTAATCAAACTAAGGCCAAGTAGAATGTTGAGCTGGAAATTGATGATTTTGAGGTAAAAGATAAAGTTTTTATTTGATCAAATGGTTATGAAAATTCAATGAAGATTGGAAAAAAAATATTGAAATGTGTTTTTAACACAAATGTTGAGGATGGTTTAAGTGGGAAAATCAACGATGGAGATTAAGAAGAAAAATTTGAAGGATGGAAATTATATGAGTTGTGATGTATATAAGAGACAAGAAATTCATTTTAAAATATACAGGATGCCATGATCCACAAATGTGAATTTTATGCATGATTGATCACACTAGTTAGAGACATAACTAAGCATTTTCTATAGACATCACCGAGCTCACTTCAAAAGAGTGAAAATATTTTGGGTTATCTGTCCCAGGTGGTTTTTCTCTTAGCAGGGTTTTAACATTAAAAATCTCTGTCAATGTGCATGAATGTTGTGGTTTTTTATTTTTTTGGAAAGTGATCACTTTTGTATGTTATGAATCACTTTTTGGTTGTCATTTATGGAAACACATCTAACATATTGATCGATTGAATTTAAGTTAAGTTTTGATGATTCAGTTCTCAAATCAACTAAGTACAGAAGCAGAAATATAGAGTTATTTTGGGTATCAAAGATCGAGATCGATGAGTTATGGTGAGATATATTAGAGGAAGATACTATGGGGTATTTATGACCTACATCTAAGATTGATTTGATTTTGGTGAAGATTACAGAGAGTTAGAGAGATTTAAAGACATGGGACAACAACATAATAGTGAAACAAATTAGCAGCTGAAATGTAGCGATGATTTGGGGAGTATGACATGGACTCCTGGCAAGCTAAGTTGGATTATGATTGTTGATAATCTATATTTTTTTTATGTAAGAGTGCTGAATATGTATTTACTCTTTTCACTATTAATTATATTTTGTATTGAGAGCCAACTTGGTAATATTGGTTAAGTGAGCCGACTTGGTAATAAGAAAGATATATATATATATATATATATATATATATATATATATATATATATATATATTGTATANATATATATATATATATATATATATATATATATATATTGTAGACGTCCAAAAATATTAATATTATTATTAATATTATTTTCCCTCTTATTCCTCTAACTAGTTAATTCAATCAATTAAATAGTTTCATTTGCTAATAGTTTAAATACTATTCTAATGTATTTTA
>MU224350.1:31727-42211 GCA_018584345.1 Thuja plicata | reverse complement strand
ATGTCTCTCCCATGCCTTATTAATGCCTTGGGCATTAATGGCTCTTACATATTCATTTATGAGTCTCCTAATTCATAAATGAACCTTGTCCCCCCTCTCTCTCTCCCATTCTTCTATAAATAGAAGCATGTTTTGAGAGCAAATAAGCCTTGACATTTAGATCAAAATCACATTGTTATGCTGTTGGATTCATACTAGATTTGCATTTCACCTATTATCTCATGCTAGTTCATTGTTTTATTTTCATCTTTTAAAGCTAGATTGCATGCTTTTTTATCTTTTTAGCTTAAATTTGAATTAAATCCTTCATGCTAGAATGGTATTGGTCACTGATTTATAGCATATTCTGAGGGCTAGTATGTTATGAATGACACTCTTTCTAGTTAGAAGGAAATAGGTCAGTTTTAGTGGGTTTTACATGCTTTTCTAACCCTTTTGGACTAATATAATGACTTATTGAGTGTTTGTGTTATTTTCAACAGGTACCCAAAGACACACACACATTTTTGGCACCCACTGTGGGGCTTAAATTTCAATTTAGCCTCATTTTCCAACACTTTTTTGACAATTTGCAGGCTCAAAAATCAGACACAGAATCGCATTTAATCTTGCAGGATCGCATCCTAGATACGCCCTTGCATCGCATAAATTCTGGATCACATTCAGGATTTCCCAGATCGTATCTGATTTTGGCTCGTATTTGGTCAGCAAGGGCTCGTATCCAGAATAAGATCGTATCCTTGGTACTACATTTTATTTGGTGAAAATTTAGGATCGTATCTAGTTTAAAAGTTTGTCCATTTGATTTATCTAAACCTAACAAGTTTGAGAAATTGTGCTTTGTGTATTTTGTAGCTTAACAAGTGTTTGCAAGTGTTTTTTTGATAGTTTTCATAGAGTTGGATTAAAAGGATACTAATGTGGTTGTTACAGGTTACCAAACCCCCTCCGTCTTGAATTTTATTTATCTACTTTTTGAACACTTAAAAATCATTTCTCAAACTTGCTAAGACAATCAGATATTATGCTCTTTTCCTCTTGAGGAAATTCAGAAAGTCAGATGTTGTCTTATCATTTGTGACAAAATTGGGAGTACATGAACAACAAACACATCATTTAATTCAGTTTGGAAAAGTAATTGAACAACACAAAGCACTAAATCATGTGGGTTAATTGAACAAGTTCAATCATATAATTACTTTTGGAAATTAGTAATTGAACAAAACAAAGCATTAATTATTGTGGTAATTGAACAAGATAATTTTCCCTTTTTCAAAGCTTTTTATTTTCTTTAAAATAGGAACACTTAAAACAATCTCAACATAGCTTGGGGGAAAGAACCTTGTTTATAGTGCTTAAGGAGAAAATGGCATGGACTAGGAGAGTATGCTCTTCTTCTTTTGAAGAATCAAAAATCTAGAACTCCTAAGCTCACCAATCCTGGTTACCGATCTTTTTAATAGTAGAGGGCCTACCGGTTGAGGAAAAAATCTCCCAGGAACGACCCAAGTGAGGACAGGTCTTACACCGACCCTTCCAACTCACTATAAATAGTTGCTTTCTTGTAGGCCAAAGCCTCGGAAGAAAAAATTGGTTTTGTTCTTGAAATTTTGACATCATTCCTTGAACATATCGGGGTATATATAGAACAGAGCCGCTTGAATCTTTCTTGCGAGACTATATATATTCAGGTACTCATAGGGCTATATGCCTCAATTTTTCCTTGTGCAATTCTATGGGGGACAATTTCAAATAGATTTCTCAATAATCTACAACACATTCAACTGAAAGAATTTTTGATTCATCCCCAAAAGGGTGATAATCTTTGTGCGAGGCAAAAATTAATTGCCCCAAGACACTCATCATATCATTCCCTCACTTGTGTTTGGAGTTGGTTAATATAGTATCATGACTAGAGCCATTGCGTGCTTGGTGATGGCTGTATTCTGATTAGCATTTGAGTGTGTGCCTAAGTCAACAAGTAAAGATTTTCATCCTCCACCTAGAGAATAGGAAAAGATGTGTGTTTGATCCACCCCTTTAACAATGCAAAATTATTTGACGTGTCAAAAAGATCATTAAAAAGATAAGCTCCTCACAAACAATCAATAAATTTTATACCCTGGAGTACAAGTGTTTTTCACGCTCTACAATACCTCTTGATGCAATTTGGAAGCAAACAACTTCACGTTCCTCAAAAGCAAAATTTTTAAAATGGACCAAAACTAACAAAACCATCATAAAATTGCATCCCATTTTTCCTGAATTGTATCTTGTATTTAGGATTGTATCTAGTGCATTGGATCATATTTGGTCAAACATATAGTCGCATCCAATTTTTAGGATCACATCCAGGATTTAGGATCGCATCTGGTTCTGTCAGAGGATCGTATCTGGGAGCTTGCATTCAGGACAGTGGACATTTATAGTAGCTTTTCCTAGGAAGTTTCAGTTGTTTTAGGTGCCCTTTTTTCTCTTTAGCTGGTCCCTGTTGTCTCTTCTGGTCTCCCTACTATTATTTTCAAAAAAAAATTGAAATGTCTACCTTGCATGCTCAGTCAGTCTTTCACGATCAGTTCAATATGTGTGGTCTGCCCATTCTCTATCAACAACTTGATTCCCAGCTCACTATCAGGGAATTCTAACCCTCTGACGCTGGAATCATTTACACCCACCAACAAACAAATAGTTACTTCTACTTAGACACACCCACTTGAACAATCTAGAATCCTTGCTTGCACTATTGGGAAACATTAAAAAAATTGAGAAACAAAATTTATGGTTAACACAAGACGTAACAAGTACACAACTGAAGGATCCAAAGTGCCTCCTAAAACATCACACTTTCAAGGAGAAACTTCTTGAAATTCCCTATTTGATCTTGATTCACCTCAAATGGGTAGCAACACTAACGATTGGAGTAAGGTCTTTGAGGGTTATGATGATGGCAAACAAGCACAATCCATAGGCACAGAAGAGGAAGAAAGACCCAAGTTTGAATGTAATCCGTTTGGGTCAGATAGTGACAAAGAGATCCCTGAAGATGAATACGAGAAGCTTAAAAAAAGTAAGAGAGTCCATAAGTTGTTGGAAAAAATAATTGGAGATGACAAGGAAAAATACTTCCTCCATTTAGCATCCATGAGTGTCAAATTACCCCAGGATTATGATGTCAATGATCTCAAAGAAAAGAAAGTACCAAACCCCATATCCATCCTTACTAAACAGCTCAATCAAATGCAAACCAAGCTTACAAACCTCAAACAAGAGAAGGATAAACCAAAAACAAAATACTCTTTGGACGCCATTTGTCCATTTCCTTTTGATAAGAGTATCACAATAGTTCTATTTCCTCCTAATGTGGCAAGACCAAAATATGACAAGTATACTGGGGAAACTGATCCACATGACCGTGTGAGAGAATTTTGTTCTCTTAGCATTGAGTACATGCATGAACCCACCTACCTCATGCAACTATTTCCAGGAAGTCTAGGAGGAAATGTCATGGAGTGGTTTTCAAAATTGAATCCTAAAGTCAAAATATTCAAGGAGTTAATGCAATAGTTCATTCAGCATTACTCCTACAACATTTAATATGACATCACCATGATAGATCTATGTAACACCAAGCAGAAAATAGGAGAATCCTTTACACACTTCCTACAAAGATGGAGGAAGATCTTTGCATGATATTCAAGAGTCATCCATGAAACATAAAAGATGGAGATCTTTTTTAATAATCTCATACCTGAATTGAGCTATGCTCTACAAATGTAAGATTCTCCTAGCTTCGATAGGATGATTAAGAATTCTCTCCATATCGAAGAAGTGATGGTCAAAAAGGGGGAAATTACCTTACAAAATGAAAGCAAAGGAAATAGCTCCAATTCCAAGCCTAAATGGTGGAAACAAAATCAAAATCTTGTCAATGATAGAGTGGTTGATGCTTCTAACATTAATTCCAAAACTGAAGCATTCAATCTGACCAATGGTAAGCAAGCAAGTAAGGAGGCTAAAGTAACGCCTCCCCTACCCAAAGCCAACAATGATAATGACAAGGGATGAACATGGAATTCAAAACCCCAAAGAACATTCACACCTTTGGGAGAACCTCTTGAGACCGTCTTAAAAACATTGGTGGATAACAAAGTCCTTACGATTCCTGATTCTAAACCTTGGGAACCAATGGTCAAACCTAGATGGTGGGATGATAACTCTTACTATGTCTTCCACAAAAACAAGGGACACAAGACAAATAATTGTCTCAAGCTCAATCTCGTTATCCAGGACCTCATCGAAGGGGGTAAGATCAAGGTGGATGGATACACTATGAATGAAGATCACACAACATTTAATAAACCATTCCCCAATTAGAATCAAGGAGAAACATCCAAAGGGAAAGGTAATGAGATAAACTACACCTATTCCAAGAATGACAATGTGATCAATATGCTCAACATTAAAAATGAATCTATCAACATGGTCACCATCAAAGGAGCCTCATCCTCCACAAATACTGTAACCCAAAGCCAAGCGTAGGTTACGATCAAGGGACCTCCAAAACTGACATCCACAGCCAAGGTTCCTATTATCACTATTCTTAAACTAGGAAAAAAACATGTGGTCACTATCCCTGGAGAAAAATATGACTTGGTGGACCAATTGCAAAGAACTGTTGCCAAAATTTCCATCTTCAAATTACTCAAAATATCCACTGTGCATAGAGAAATCCTAGAACAAGCTTTACACGCTGCTAATGTTCCAAAGGATATAGATATAGACAAATTCCAAGCAATGGTCAATCACATCTCAGCACCACATTACCTCTCCTTTTTTGAGGAGGATGACAAATCATTGACCCATCCACATAATCAACCCCTCCATATCAAAGTTCTTATTCATAAATCTCATGTTAGACGCATATTGATAGATGGAGGTGCTAGACTAAATATCTATACACTAGATCTTGTCAGGAGGCTAGGCCTCTTAGAGAAAACAATTGACTCTAGAAATAAAATAACCATCAAAGCATATGATGAGGAAGAAAGATCCTCTTGAGGTATTATTTGTCTACCCATCAAAGTTGGACCGGTTAAAAGGGATGTTATATGTCAAGTTCTAGATCTACCACTAGCCTACAACATTCTAGTAGGGAGACCATGGATCCATGAGATGCAAGCTATACCATACACTTACCATCAATGCATCAAGTTCCCACATAATGGAATAGAGGTAACAATTCCTGCGGATGCCAACTACGCTTGCAACAATATTAAAGTAGGTAGCATGATCCTACACAACAAGGAGGCTATGGATGTAGTTACTCCTGAAACTACCAAAGACATGGTCATGAAGGGCTTTAG
The DNA here is from genome assembly GCA_018584345.1 of Thuja plicata. Classification (NCBI taxonomy): domain Eukaryota; kingdom Viridiplantae; phylum Streptophyta; class Pinopsida; order Cupressales; family Cupressaceae; genus Thuja; species Thuja plicata. Next base: position 36,848 of record MU224350.1, on the reverse strand, counting down.
CAAAACTTTGAAACTTCAAGAAACAGGTATGGGAGAATACAAGTTGGACCTGACTCCCTCACTAACAGAGCTTCTAGTATCACCAAGATCCTATGGAAAACCATCATAAACATTCACACCTCTCATAGTCCAGGAACCAAAAGTACACAAGGCTACTAGTATGATAAAGGCATCCACGTCTTCTTCAGATAACACAAAAGAATAGGCAGTCTTAAATTGGCTTTACAAAGGAGAACCAGTGGACTCTAAGGTCAAAAATGTAAAGATATCATCAGAACAATATGGAAAGGGATATGATTTCCTCAAACAAATGGGATACAAAGGAAAAGGACCTCTAAATGAAATAGGATGAGGGATTATTGAACCTATACCCATGGAGTTCCGCCTCAATAAAGATAAAATAGGATTGGGCTTTAATACTCAAACCAACAAACCTACTTCAAAGTAGAGTCCACCTTCTAAAGCAGAGAGTGATAAAATAGATGAAATAGTCTCAGACCCATGGCTTTATGAGAGATTGCTACATATTGGTACAGAGAATCCTGAATATCAAGGAGAATGCTATGTACCTAGTTTTGAGGTACCACAGGATCTTCATACTCCTTTGCTAGAACAACTGCCCATTCAAGAGGTAGGAGACACCATAGCTACAATCACTCAAGAGGAACCCCAGCCACAAAATTTACATCCTAACTGGGGGAAATTGGTCACCATTACACATGTTCTAGATCTACCTTACTTTGATCTACAAGTAGCTAACCGAGTCCATCAAATAAACATTGTTGAATATTTGAATAGATCTGATGATGATGTCATAGACTCTCATGAATATGAGTATGATCGATTATCTATTGCTTCTGAAGAAATTGGGATAGACACAATTCACATGTTTGCAGCTCCCACAGCTCCTAGTAGGCAACCTAACATCCCTTTCAATGATACTGATCCTCCCAAAGAAAAAGAAGAGTTCTTTCCCCCAATCATTGACAGAGACACTGGTGAGTACATAACTCTATGAGAATTTCATAGGCTACAAGAAAGAAGTCTCCTCCTACAAAGAGATGATGATGAGTTATCTACTGATGAGTCACTAGAGTTTGATCCGTATATAACTATCAATGACCCTTTTAACAACGATCTCGCTCTTATAGATCTAAACATCAAAGATATTAACTTAATAGACCATGTCATGTCAGTTAACAGTTTTGATGCTAACACAATGCTATCCTTCTTAGAATATGACTCCCTAAAATTGGTACTTCCAGACCTAATTGATTGGACTAAAATAGATCCTACACCTATGCTTGAATTTTCCAATGACCACTCCCTGGCTTGTTACCTTAATGTTTGTGAACCTCACCCTTCTTCCACCAATGCAAGGAGCAAGAACATGTCACAGGAGGATATCAAGTTTCTTAGTCACAAACTAAAAAATAAAAAGAAAAAGTGGACTGATGGTGAGAACCAGTCTGTGGCAATATCAGATCCCAAAATAGTAAAGAAAAAAGACATATATGATGGTGAAAACCTCTTAGAGGCACCAAAGGATGAGACTCTTGATATCCTCCCTAAACACTTTCAAGAAAGATCTTCAGTATTAATTAAACCAACATAGCCCGTGAACTTAGGCACTGTTGAAGATCCTCAGATAGTTCATCTAGCACAAGGGCTATCAGAAGAAGAGAAGGAATAATTCACAGAATTATTGAAGGAGAAGAACATCAACTTCGCATGGTCCTACACTAATATGCCGGGGCTAGATCCCAATCTCATTATGCATCACTTATCTATAGCTCCCGGGATCAAGCTCATGAAACAAAAACTTAGAAAAATGCACCCTCATGTTGCATTAATGGTGAAAGAAAAATTAGAAAAAATTTTAAAAGTTGGATTCATCCAAGTCATTGCCTATGCAGCTTGGATCTCCAATGTGGTCCCTGTTTGTAAAAATGATAAATCTATTAGGATCTACATAGACTTTAGAGACCTCAACAAAGCATGTCCAAAGGATGACTTCCCTCTACCAAATATTGACATGATCATAGACCTTACAGCTGGCTACCAAATGTATTCCTTAATGGATAGATTCTCAGGTTATAATCAAATCAAGATCACCCCTGAGGATCAAGAGAAAACCACATTCACATGTGCATGGGGCACATTTTTCTATAACATCATGCTATTTGGGCTAAAGAATGTCGGAGAAACATATAAAAGAGCTATAACAACCATATTCCATGACATGATGCACAAAAACATGGAAGACTATGTTGATGACACACTGGCTAAATCCAAAGAAAGAGGCACTCATATTATAGATTTAGGAAAAATATTGGATCGAATGGAACAGTTCCAACTCAGGCTCAATCCAAAGAAACGTTCCTTTTGGGTTCAATCAGGTAAGCTCCTAGGATTCATAGTATCAGCTAAGGGAATTGAGGTAGATTTGGCAAAGGTAAAAGCTATTCTAGAAATGACTCTGCCACGTAATATCATCCAAATGAGGACACTACAAGGAAGACTCCAGTCTATCAGGAGATTCTTGTCCCAACTTGCAGATAAGGCACAACCCTTTACTAAGCTACTACATAAAGGGGTTACATTCAATTGGGATGAACACTGTGAAGAAAACTTCAGAGAATTAAAGGCATACCTAGCTTCACCACCTATTCTTATGGCACCTATTCATGGAAAATATTTGCTCCTATATATTTCAGCTACAGCTACATCACTAGGAGTATTACTGGCACAAGAGGATGAAACAAAGAAAGAGTGAGATATCTACTACATTAGTAGAAATCTAATCACTTATGAGCTCAATTATAGCATTATTGAGAAATCATGCTTAGCATTTATCTTCGCATCACAAAAATTAAGACACTACATGCTTTCTCACACAGTCAAGCTCATAGCTAAGATTGATCCTCTGAAGTATCTTTTAAGAAGAACAACTTTAATAGGCTGCTTGGAAAAATGGGTCCTCATTCTCAGTGAGTTTGACATTGAGTATGTTGAACAGAGGGCTATCAAAGGACAGGTACTTGTAGATCAACTGGTCGATTCACCACTCCAAGATGATACACCATTGCTAATTGAATTCCCTGATGAAACAATCATGCTCTCACTAAACATTCATGGAAGATGTACTTTGATAGTTCATTTACTCAACAAGGATTTAGAGCCGGGGTTCTCTTCATTACTCCACAAGGATATAAGATTCCCAAATCTTACAAATTAATGTTTCCATGCACCAACAATATCTCAGAATATGAAGCATTGGTCAATGGCCTCAAGTTCGCCATAGAATGGAAGATCATTGAGCTACACATATATGGTGACTCCCAACTAGTTATCAATCAAATCAATGGGGAATATCGAACAAGAGATGAAAAATTGATGCCCTACAAAAAACTAGTTGATGATTTGAAGAAATACTTTGTCTTCATCACTTTTCAGCAGATACCAAGATCAGAGAATAAAGCTTTTGATGCTATGGCTACCTTGGCATCCATGATACAACTAGAGGAACATAAATTCCACTATGACTTCTTGGTGGAAGAAATATCCTATCCTGCCTTTGCCAATCCAAAATACCAGGTAATCTATGCCTTAAATACTCCCAATCAATCCCGATATGCCAGTATTATTGCCTATCTTTCTAACCAAACCATTCCCACCAATCTATCTAGAAATGAGAGACGATCCCTGATTAGGATAGCATCATTTTACATCCTCATAACTAACAACCTATATCGATGTAGTCTCGACGGTACACTTCTTCGGCATTTATAACTAAAAGAGTCTGATCTAGCTTTAAAAGATATCCATGAAGGTGTATGTGGATCACACTCGAATGGATTTTAATTGGCCAAAAAAATGCTCAGAGTAGGCTATTATTGGCCTACAATGGAGAAAGATGCTATTCAATTTTCCAAAACATGTCTTAAATGCCAAACACATGGAAATCTCATCCATGCTCCTACCAGAGAACTAATACCTTTCATAACACATTGGCCATTCCAGCAGTGGGCCTTTGACTTGGTTGGACACATATATCCCAACTCTTCAAATGGACACAAATTCATCATTACAGCCACTGAGTATTTCACAATGTGGGTCGAAGCCATGCCGCTAATCAAAGCCACTAGAAAATAGGTGGCTATGTTCATTCTAAACTACATTATTTGTGACAAACAATGAGGGCCAATTTAAAAACCAAGACATTGATGACCTCTATGAACAGTTTCACATTACTCAACATTGCTCTTCGGTCTATTATCCTCAAGGTAATGGACAGGCTAAGGTGTCAAACAAAAAAATTCTCAAAATCATACACAGAACTGTGAGCAAGTCTGGCAGAGACTGGCATTTACAACTAAATTTGGCACTATGGGCCTATAGAACAAGCATCAGAACACCAACTAGAGCCACACCATTTGCTCTAGTTTATGGCACTAAAGCAGTACTACCTATTGAGGTTGAAATCCCATCTTTGTAGATCTCTCTATAAGGACTAGTTACTGATGAACAGTACCGCATTGATTGGATAAATTCTCTGGACCTACTGGATGAGCGCATACAACAAGCGTTTGATCACCTCAAAGTGTACAAGGAAAGAATGTCCAAAGGTTACAACAAGAAGGTTAAACCACGCAAGTTTGAAGTGGGGGACCTTGTCCTAAAGGAGAATCCTAAGAACCTAACAAAGAGTAGAAATGAAAGTTTGAACCTAACTGGTTGGGACCTTATGTTATCACTGCTACTTTTGGGACTAGAGCTTATCAGTTAGCTACACCTGAGGGAGACGTTCTTCCCAATCCTATCAATACTCTACATTTGAAGTAGTTTTATGCTTAATATTTGGCTAGCATAGCCTGTACAACAAAAAGTTCTTGCAAAACACCAAAAACATTCAGAAAATTGATCCTGAAGCAATCCAAAAACAATGGAAAAGGTCCTTCAAAATGGGTAACCTAGGTGAAAACTTGGTAGACAGGCGCCTTGATACTACAAAAACATTCAAAAAAGAAAAAATTGAAAAAAAAATTGAAAAAGAGAAAAGTTCCTTGATGAGCACCTGGTAAAATAGGCATCTTGGTAGAAAAAAGAAAGAAAAAGATC
>MU224350.1:19226-31677 GCA_018584345.1 Thuja plicata | reverse complement strand
GGTAAAATAGGCATCTTGGTAGAAAAAAGAAAGAAAAAGATCTTGCCAAGTGGTGAAAACCTGGCAATTAGGCATCACTTGTGTTCTGCGCTCCATCTATCAATGCACTACTGATACTAGGCCTTCATAATTTTGCCTGTGCTTGTACGCTGACTTCATTTTTCCTACATGACTATCTTATCCTTGCTTGAGATTTTTCTATCTTTACGTCTTAGGAATAGGTCATTCTGCACTAGGGGCATCTTTATTAGCGTAGCCAGTCATGGTTGCTAGGTTGCTCTAGGATGGTTTGCCTTGCGAACACAATGTTTCTCAATATATGCAAAATAATATCACTTACTCAAAACAAAGGTGTCTTTTAACAACATGGGACATGACATTTAACATTCACCAACATTCCTACAAAGACATATTGGATTGCAAACATGAATGGGTTATCCTATCAAGGCACAAACATGGAACACCATATTACTTGTATTACAATTTTTTGATTGATGAATCTTTCCTGTGTTTGACAAATGAATTAATGAAGTACTACTTAAACACATAGTTTGATAATGGTTTGATTATGATTCTTTTATGTCCTGATGATGTTTTCAACTAGGCGCATCTAAGTAATTATAAATTTTATTTCATTGATTCTCAATTTATAATATCTTCTTAGTTACTCAATGATGTCTGCGCAAAGACAAAGAGTCGCAAGGATTGGGGGCATAATGTTTTATTGAATTTCTATGTATTGTGATTGTTTCACATGATCCTATAAATTTCACCTAACTTGGATGTTTATGGTAAGAGCTGCCACTATGGGTGGATAGCCGCATATATCTCGATCTTTGTTATGTGTAAATTATGGTGAGTTTGACACAATTTCCTTGTCTTTTTTCTGATCCAGATTCTCACTAAGGTATATGAATCATAATGTACCCAAGGATATGAATTTTCAAGGTCATTGCGGGTTCAATATCTTGCCTTAATAAAAAACTGGTATATTAAATGGAAGGTGACTGTTTTGTTATCCTGGCTTCTATACCTTGATGCCTAAGTCTATTTCTGACATTCCAATAAAACATAGTATTCATATTATCATAATATCAGTGGGTATTAGTGATGATTGTACTATTTGATGGTATCCATTCTGAAAAGTGCCCAATGATGATAAAAATGTTGCAATATTTTCTAAATCAGTGACAAGTCCTAAGAGTCTTCATATAGCTACATTTAAAGATTGCCTGATGCATTTTTCAACAGTACATAACAAACATAAGGAAATCTAAGCTCAAAACATGGTTTCTATCTTCTTCTACAAATATCAAGCTAATTACACCATTTATATTACTGATATCATCCATAGCATACATTTTGCATTCATTTGGAAAAATGAAACTGAAAAATACAAAAATAAAACATCCATGTATTGTATTTTTACTTCTACATCCTAAGTGCATCCATACATATATTTTTACATCACTGGAAAAATCAAAGAAATATACATTTGCATTTTCACATTAGATATCATTTTTTCATATCAGTAATATACTTATCACATCCACATTATAAAAATGATGTTATCAACTATAAACTCACTCATCACGAGATCAAGATATCATTAGGTGTGCAACAAATACATTTACCACATCTATGGAATGCAAAATGGATACATTTGCCCCATGAGACATGTCTAAATCCAGAAACTACAAACATGATACAAATCAACTCATAAAGAGTATCAGTGAGCATAAAGAATATCAAAGCATAAAGTGTATCAGATAGTATACAGTGTATCAGGGCACATACAGAGAATTAGTATGACAAAAAGCACGAATCAGATATATATATGAATCAATGTAATGTACAAAATGGGGGATCTCAGTAGGATCCAGATATACATGTATAATCTCAAAGAGAAAAAAAATGGTGCAAAGTATCAACTCTAGCTTGCCCCCTCTCCCTAGTCAGGAGGAGGAGGAGGAGGTGGCATGAATGGAGCTGCTGGAGGTGGCATGGCCCCCTTTGACTGCTGAGCTATATGAGAAAATGTGGGTGCTCTCTGACCCTCAGGAACTACTGCATGATACAAGGTGTAATAATATGTCACCCTCTGTCCCTAATGGACTACTATCCGGGCATGAGCATCTCTCTTAGCTCTAAGCATCTCCCCCTATGTATCCCTCTCAGCTCTCAGCCGCTCGAGCTGTCTATCCCTGTCTACTAAAAGTGCCTCTACAGTAGTAACTCTAGCCTCTAAGGCTATGATCTAAGCTCTGATCTGCTCTCTCTCCTACTCACACCTTGATAGAGGGTCCTCATCTCTACCAGGATCTTACTCCTACACTCTCTGTCTCCACTATCTCTACTACTCAGAAGTAAGTAAAGGGCCCAAATCTCTCTATGGGGCCACAAATTTGTATCTCAGCCATCTCTACCCACTTCCGCTCAGACCGCCAGTATCCACTACCTCTCCACCTCCCCCCTATCATCACCATCATGCCTATCATCTGGGGGAGGGTGCCTACTACCTCTACCACCATCTCTACCACCATCATAGCCCCCATGTCTGCCTGGTGCTCTATCTCTGCCACCTCTCCCCCTGATAGGTCGATCCTTGGGTTCATAATCTAATGGCTCCTCTTTACAAGGAATAATCTCCTCAGGCACTGTGAATCATGGAAATGGATGTTGAAGCATCTCTGTAGCATACCCATCTGACACTCCAGTATCCTCAACATCTGGGTGAGGGTTCCAGTCTATCACCACCATATCGTAGATATCCTATGAGGCACTATCATAAGCTATGCCCCCCACTCAACTACCTCATCTCTTATGCGTGCATATACTGCCACATCCTCTGTGTGGCCCTATCATCGGCCATACTACCTCAGAACTTTGGTAATCAAAAAGTGCTCAATAATATATCTTGTGCACCCAATCAAATATCTGCTCTGGCACAAAAAGGGAACCTATCATGCATCAGAAGTCCATACCTCACAGTCTAGGTATGGTCGCCATACAACCTCTATCATATCGTCAAATAATCAACACCAATACTCAACCTTGCCCAGGTGGGGCTGCTGTAAGAGACCTACTTACATGTACACATAGGGTTGCTTGGGTGCACTTTGTCTGTCACCAATCAACCGTGTCATAGGGATATGCTCCCAGGCCCATATCTAAAGGATCAGTATACCCACAATCATGCTACGGGTATGGTGGTATACAATCTCATGGAGCTCAAAGTACATATGAGTTAATATGCAGCTCCCCCAGGAAAATCATTAGTGGTGGATGATCGTTTTCTCTACCATGCTGACCCAGCCCACCAAGAAACCATACCACCCTTTGTTCAGCATAAGGATGCCGCCTACCAATATAGCTAAGTATATAGCTAATCGATCATAGTGATCGACCATGTAGTCCAAGGATAGGTACCTACGATCTATACTATCATCCTGGAAGAATCTCTGAGCAGTCCCAATCGCCACGCCAACTCTAGACTCAAAGAACACCTCATGGCCAACCATGGGCATGCGCAAGATCCTCCAAACATCCTCGGGTGTCACAGTGATCTCACCAGTAGGAAGGTGGAAGGTGTTGTGCTCCAAATGCCATCTCTCGGCTAGAGTAGTCAACAACCCTCAGTTTACCCTGATCTCAGGTAAACCAATCAATGCCTGCAATCCACACCGGATCATGGTAGTCTTCTCATCATCTGAAAATTGGCTATACGATGCTAGAACTCACACCAGATAAGTGCCTCGAAAGGTGACTACCTCAAACTGGGCCTGATTTTTGACAACACAGTAAAGCATCAGCATTCTATCTATAATAAAGGGCATATTCCTACTCTACTAAGTCATTTCAAGTTCGTAGGACACAAACAGATCAAAACAATTTTAAAACATAAGTTTTCTACCAGATGCGATCCTAAAAATATAGGATGTAATTGCATATATGGGATGCGATCCTAGAAAAATAGGATGCGATCCTAAATGCAGGGTATGATCTTCAAAATACAGTATGCGACTCCCTGATGGGTTTCTTCATAAAACAAGACTAAATCTACAAAACTGGATGCGATCTGAGAAAACCCAGATGCGACACAGAATCAGGGAAAAACTGAATATAATCTAGGAAAAACTAGATGCGATGCGCGTTTTGCAGGATGTGATCTGGAATCCCAGATATGATCCTACCTTTGACTAGCTATAAAACACACCAAAATGCATAAAATTCAAAAATGCAAAGTTCACAGGGTAGTTTATCGAGCACTTACTGGCGGTGGATAGTCGGCTAGTCACTGGTGTCGTCGGCTCATCTCAAATCGATGTTTCCTCACGGGGACCACTATTTTCTCTGCAGAGCTCTTTAATTTGCTATAGCTAAATGTCAAAATGAATAGTGAAATAGTCAATTTAGAGGCTTATATGGGTCTTTTAGGACATTTAGGGTTTCTGAAACTCCTCCTGAACAACTACAAAATCATTTGTGTTCTCTTTTTCCTCAATCGGGAACCAAATCAAAGGTGCCTACGACATTTTTACCAGCACAGTGTCATTTTGTGACAGTTTCAAAAATTGTGAATTTGCTTCCTTTGTTCACCACATTGGTAAATACTGCACATTTCATCATACATCTTGATCTAAACATCATTATCACTCATATTTTCACGTAATTAACTTGATAATCGTGTGTTTATTTTTAAACACACCTTCTTCTACTCCACTCTTTCTGGCCTTCTCACTTCATGCAAGTGTTATGTTATATTCAACTGAGGGATTTTATTTCTTTTCCTTCAATTTCTTTCCCGAGGGGGCATGATCACACTATCATCAATTAAAGTTTTGCTCAAAACTGTATTAAAAATGACTTTGTTATCAAACAAACTAGGGGCATAACAGTTTCTTGACTAAGTCAAAATTGTTGGATAGAAATCTTTGATTCTCATGAGCTGGATATCTTATGTTTCCTCATTTTAAGAAGATTTTTAAAGCTCATGGCAGCTTCATACTGGCTTTTGGACAACAACCAAGTTCAGAATCAGTATTATCAATTTTTGGATGACAACCAAGTTCAGAATTGGTATTTTTAAAATCTTTTATGGATCTTTAGACGACAACCAAGTTCAAAATCAGTTCTATAAATTTGGTTCGATCGAGTGCAAGAATGATCTCATCAACATTTCATTCGACAACCAAGAATAGGATTCTCAATCTTTCTGAAGTCAAAATCAAAAACTTTCTTTGAATCAATGCGCTACTCGCACATCAATTCAAAGAGGGGCAAATGTAACCACCTAAATTTGGTATGTTCTAACTATGGACCCTATTTTCCCTAAGTGTGATCATACCCTTGATTATGTCCAAATGACCCTATTATTGCTTGGCATAATTCTTTAAATCAATTTAATGTCCTAGGTGACTTTTATCACTGATTTATATTAACTATTATAGCCATGTAATTCAAATCAATTTTGACCAATCAAATCAAATTAAAATCAAACATGGCTATAGTATTTAATTATAAAGGAATTAAATAAATCCCTAAATCAAATACCCATTTGCAATTAACCCATTCCCCTAGCCTGTTTAATTTAATTAAAATGGCTATAGTCACCTAATTATTAAAAAGCAATTAAATTGTTTAAATAATTAATTCCTATATTTCTAAATAAATTAAATAAGTTTATTTCATTTATTAATATTCCCTCAAACCCCAACCTAACCTATCTCAACCACTTCTACCCTGGGTTCTAACCCTTCTCAACCCATTAACCCATACTAATCTAATCCTCATCCTAAATTCTACTCTAACCCAGCTCCTAATGTTGTCACATTCCATTAAGGAATGCTTATCAACTCAACCCACTTGAGAAAGTCCACTTTCTCAAGCTGAACTTTCTTAAAGTCCATTTTCTCAAGTCACTCTCTTACATCCTCCCTTACCTCTTTAAGGCTTTCATTAATGCCTTATTAATGAAGATGCCTTAAGCCTATGTCTCTCCCATGTCTTATTAATGCCTTAGGAATTAATGGCTCTTACATATTCATTTATGAGTCTCCTAATTCATAAATGAACCTTGTCCCCCCTCTCTCTCTCCCATTCTTCTATAAATAGAAGCCTATTTTGAGAGCAAATAAGCCTTGACATTTAGATCAAAATCACATTGTTATGTTGTTGGATTCATACTAGATTTGCATTTCACCTATTATCTCATTCTAGTTCATTGTTTTAGTTTCATCTTTTAAAGCTAGATTGCATGCTTTTTCATCTTTTTAGCTTAAATTTGAATTAAATCCTTCATGCTAGAATAGAATTGGTCACTAATTTATAGCATATTCTGAGGGCTAGTATGTTATGAATTACACTCTTTCTAGTTAGAAGGAAATAGGTCAGTTTTAGTGGGTTTTACATGCTTTTCTAACCCTTTTGAACTAATATAATGACTTATTGAGTGTTTGTGTTATTTTCAACAGGTACCCAAATACACACACACACACACACACATATGTATGTATGAAGACTTTTGTAAATCGAAGATATGGAATGTGATATAGAAGATTGATTTGAGAATCGTAGAGCAAAGAATGATAGAGATCATTAGAGAACTATGAATGGAACCATCTAAGCATTGAAGATGATTGTTTTTATTCATTATTGAAGAAAACTTTATAACAAAAGTTTTGTTGTAAGAGTTATAAGCTCAGTTGGCCCCTAACAATGTGTTGTTTACCTTTAACAAGGTTGTATTCCTCTAACAAGGAATTGTACTATGTAATATTCAGCTTCTAATAGGGCTAGGTCTCCTAAAAGGGACATTATACTTTAGCACATTATTATGGGTAACATCCCCATTGAGGTTTTCCCTTGGCCAGGGTTTCCTTGATAGCAAATAATGGTGTTATGAGTTCTGTGTTATTTGTTTATGCTCTTTTCATTTCTACAAATTTATGGTTTATGTGGAATTGGTTTAAAGTTTATTTTAAGTGATGTAATACTGATTCACCCCCCCTCTCAGTATTAATTAATCCTAACAATTACTATTAGAGCTTTTGGCCCTTGGAGAGAAATCTTAACAGCTTAAGGGAGATCAAAATGGATTCAAATAATTTGTAAGAGAAATTTGAAGCTGCACTTGAAGACCTTGATAAAGAAGAAATAGAAAATGGAGACTTGAGATTCAAATTAAGGAGAGCTGATGGATTCATCAAGAAACTTAAGGATCAACTTGAAATTTATAGAAATCAGAGACAAGATCTTATGGTTCATATAAAAGAAGATTCAAAAAATGTCAATTCAGATTAGATAAAGCAACTTGAGAAAGAGAATGATGCTTTGAAGCTTGAAAATGAAATAATGGCTAAATAGATTCAACAAGAAAAAGATGCTAAAAACAAGATTGAAGAAACTTTGAAAAATGCAAATGTTCTGATGGAACAAATGAAGAATGAGGCTGATCATTACAAGAACAAGTATCTAGAATTGGAGAAATATAATCAGATCATAAAGGGTGAACTTGTTGAGATAAATAAACACATTGAGAAAATTCACATGAGAAGTGACTTGATTGATGAAAAAAGAGATAGACAGAAACCTAAAGGAGATATGACTGGTATTGGATTCAATGAAGTTGAATGTTCCAAGAATCAAGAAGAGAAACTAGATGTGAAGAATGATGCAAAAAAACCTACTCTTTGAGAACCTAAAGAACAGATCAAACCATTCAGAGGTAGATGCTTTGGTTGTAACAAGTTTGGAGACATGAAAAGAGATTGCAGAGGTAATGCCCCTTTCAAAACTTTTTATGGTTATTGTTTTAACTGTAGTGCATATGGGCACAAAGAGACAGAATGCAGGAAACCTGATCACACTAGATACAGACAAGACAATATAGGAGAACCTACAGTGAACCCCACATGTTACAAATGTAGTAACATTAGACACATTGAAAAGTATTGTAAGTTACAAGCAAATCAAGAAAAAAGACCTCCTATATGTTACAAATGTAACAAATCGGGTCATATAGGAAAGTTTTTTAGGCATAATGGAGTAAATAACAGAAGAGTAGCACCTCCTATAAATACAAAGTAGAATGAAAATGATACTGGTAAAAGTCTAGCAGAACTCAAGAGTGATTTTAATAGTTGTTTCAAGAAAGAAGAAGATAACACCAATGATAAGATATGGAAAATCAAAGACACAAGTGAGATATTGGTTAAGGGAGAGATAGTAGATGATATAGGATCTTTGTCTGATGCTAGCAAAGCAGAATTGACCTAATTGGTCGAGCATGGCCTTAGGGGGAGCATTGGATGAGAACATTGAAGAATATATATATCTCCTAAATATATGGATTCTAGGCTCTAGAAAGCTTAGGTATGATATTTGTTGACATCATGGAACTTATTTCTAAGAGTGCAACATCAGACAATGCATATATTATGATCGCAAGATTTATGATTGACTAGATAGTATTCAGTAATGTGATTTTTTAACACTTAAAATTGTATAAAGAACCTAATGGCTATATATTTCCTTACCATGTGAAGAGAAGTGACCTAAAGAGATCAGAGAGTAGAGGGATTTAGACTATCTAGCATTTACATTGCGTGATTGATCAAAGTGAATACTCAGAGCTCAGCATGTAAAAGGTATTTACATCATTTACATCTACAGAATCTATGGATGCACCTTTGATATATGATGTTGTGGATAGACCTACATACAAATTTAAGAAAAATCATTTTAAGTCATGTGAAGACGACCCTGAAGGTGCATTTTCCCAGACCCTACATGGCGTCTTGCATGTAGAAGACATTAGGGCATACATTCATTGCAAGTATGACATACTAGGTGTTGATGATATTTCTACTAAGATGGATTACATGATTGATAATGGATAAATGAGAGATGAGTTCAAACATATAGATGAGTTAAACATTATGAAAATTTTGGACTTATACAAATTCAACAAAGAGGAAAGGTTTAAGATATTACTAAGTAGAGTTCATGATCAGTTGATCTGGATAGGTGGACAACCTATGAAGATTTTCGGCCAACTAATACATGAGATCACTGGATTGGATAATACTAGAGTCATCCCTGTGGCTGAAAATCATATAAAGAAGCAATTTGAAACCCTAACACGCTCAAAATGGGATAGGAAAGCTATGACAATGAATTACATTTATCTACGGGATGTGAGATTGATTTTTATGATACTGTGATACAAATTTCACTATATTAGTAGACCTAATTTAGTATCTACTTGAGTTATTATGATGGCTTACAAAATGGTGAAAGAAAATACTAAGTATAACCTATGAGAAGTATTGGAACAACAATTTTTGGAGATTTTGAAATTGATAAAGAAAGACAAGTCTTAAACCTTAAAATTTGGTTCACTATTAGTCCACATGTACCTTCACATTGATCATAAGTTTCTAGGAATGCACCCAAGTGGTTGGAGAAAAGGGATACCTACTGGCATTCAAATTTCTGAGAGCTACCAAAGATAGAATAGTACATGGGTTGATGGAGAGATATTTGAAATGATTAAGATTCTTCAGAGGAAGATGAAAGAGAGATACAAGATTCCTAAAGACTTAGTTAACAAATATAAGGACACAATATGTTTTATGGTTGAGACAGACTATGTATGCTTTGAAGCAGTTATTCCAAGGAAGAAATGGTGTTATCCTATGGGATATGAGGTTAGTTCAGAAGTCCTAACCATGTAGATCGAACATGTTCTAGAATCTAAGATAAATACATTTGAGGAAAGATGGGGGACTTATGAAGAAAAATCAGCTAAAGTAAGAGAGGAACAGGCTAGAGGCTTGAGGAAGAGGATGGTAGAAAAAATTATTCATGAATGTGGTATTAAAGAAGGATTGACTAAGGAAGAGTTGAAGGAAGTAAATAAGAAGTTAGCATAACATTCTTCTGGATTGGCAAGTACTGCTACTACATCCCTTCCACATCCTGAAGTTGTGATGGTAGATAATCCACCTTCTACTATTATTGATGTTACCATCCCTTAACCACCACTGAAGACATCACAAGAAGAGGCATTTAAGATTTTACCTCAGAGAAGCACTAGAAACACCAAACTAGATTCAGCACCTATAGTACATAGGACTAAGGGAGAAGAGAAGAAAACTAAAAGTGATAGACAAGTATGGAAACCTGACTTGAAGATGATTGAGAAGAAAGATATTGAGCAAGAGAAGCTAGTTTCAAAAAAAAAAGTACTATGAAAGGTATGAGGAAGCTGATAAACATATGATTGAAGATATTATAGTAAATCACTTACTTGTTTTCAAGAAAAATCTGTTAGATATAGAAGGCAGTGTAACTAAAGAGTTGTATGGTAGACTGGAAATAAGGAAACAACTAGCACATATTGAAGATGATACTATCAGAAATCAAGATAGAATATTTGGTGAACTGATACCTTTATTGAGGACCAAGGAAAGGTTAGTGAAAATCATGGAAAGAAAATATGAAGAAGTTACTAAAGAGATTGAGAGAGCATTGGATCAGATACTAATGGATACTATTCCTGAGAAGACTCCACCTCCTAAATCTATAATGCCTACATCTTTAGGAATGGGAGAGAGTTCCAAAATTGCTGAGGCAAGTTTTAAGAAAAGAGAAGATGATATGCAACCATATTTATATGTTTCTACTATGCCTATGACTCTTGACACTTCACATGATGACAAGGGTCCATTTGAAGAAAATATTGACAATACAGTGGCTGAGGATGAAGAACAAAAAGAGGAAGAAAAAAAAGATGAAGAATAGAAAGAAATGGAGCAAGAAGAAGAAGCAAAAGTTGAATTCAAAACTTAAATTGACACATCTTATATCTTATTGTTGGTGAGTAATGACAGACCTATTGATTTTGATGTTGATCACATGGATGAGGATGAGTTGGTGAGCCTAGCCTTTACTGCACTCACTAAAGAAAAGGAGAGATCTGAGTAGAAAAGTGATAAGAAAACCAAGGTAATGTCTAGAGAAATTGATACTATGAAAAAATTGCTTCCAGTACCTATTATTTTCCAAAGCATAGATGATGTAGAAAACTTGAAGTTAGCACTTAATAATTTTGATGGCCACTATGAGACCCTAGTGAAGATCACAGAAGAAAAGGAAGAGAAGAGTTACTTGCAGAAAAAATTGATAGAATTTTTCCAGTATATTTCATGGGACTTGGGCATTCTAAAATCTGTTACAGCAAAAGCTAAGAGTTGTGTTGCACATGGAAGGATACTATTCAGTTATTGCATGAACCCAATCAGACATGTTCAGAACATTGAAGACATCATTGCTAAGGATAGGGTAACTTTGAATAGTATGATGGACAGTTGTGAGACCTCCTCACAATCAGTAATGGAAATGGATTGAGAGGAAACAAGGATTTTGGATAAGCTGAATGTATTGGATATAGAGAAAGGGAGAGTTATGTCAAGATTTGATTTTTTGAAGAGTTTAATCACTTCTAAACTATTAATTCTTGAAGTACATTTATCAGATATAGAGAAGACAACAGAATCACTGACAAAATCTATGCCTATAGAGTAGAAAGAAGCTAAGACATCATCATATGCACTTAATGGACTAATTTATGTTAATCAACTATTGGTTAATTCATGGAGCATTGAAGTAAAAATTATGGAGGATTCATTTCAAAATATTTTGAAACTGGTAAGCAAACACTGAGATCCTACAAATTTTGAAAATTTTGATGCACCTTTTTCATTGTTGTCAAAGGGGGAGAAGAGAGAATAAAACATTAATAAGGGAGAAGAGAGAAGAAAAATAGCAGAGGAAGAAAGGAGAGACAATTTTTGTATTAGAACACTTAGTCATTTTTTTTGTTAAGTGTTGTCATCAATGCCAAAGGGAGAGATTGTTGGCAAGTGATCACTTTTATATGTTATGAATAACTTTTTGGTTTTCATTTATGGCAACACATCTGGCATATTTATTGATTGAATTGAATTTAAGTTTTGATGATTTAGTTCTGGAATTGACTAAGTATAGAAGAAGAAATACAGAGTTATTTTGGGTATCAAAGATCGAGATTGATGAGTTATGGCGAGTGAGCTTAGAGGAAGATACTATGGAGTATGTATGACCTAAATCTAAGATCTATTTGATTTTGGTGAATATTATAGAGAGTTAGAGAGATTTGAAGATAGGTGACAACATCAGAACAATGAAACAGAGAAGTTGAACTATAGCGATGATTTGGGGAGTATGACATGGAATCTTGGCAGAATAAGTTGGATTATGATTGTGGATAATCTATAATTTGGTTATGTAAGAGCACCAACTATGTGTTTACTCTTTTCACTATTAATTATATTTTGTATTAAGAGTCGACTTGGTAATGTTGGTTAAGTGAGCTGACTTGGTAATAAGATATATATATATATATATA
>MU224349.1:1064288-1080056 GCA_018584345.1 Thuja plicata | reverse complement strand
TTCAATATTGGATAAATAGATTAGATTACTGATTCTAGGTGAGGACAGGAGACTTTGAGCTCATTGTATCACCTAGTCTTTAGATAAATCAACCGCTGCCTCGTCTGATTGTTCTTACGTCAATCATCGAGTCACCGGCATTACTGTTGCAAGGTGAACTGTATGTGCTACAGTTCAGTTCTACTTGAAGCCACCTGCGGTAAGAAGGGAGCCTCCCCTATTGCTGAGAGGAGAGAGAAATCTCACATACTGCTGCCTAAAGTACACATTTTGCAAGTTGTAGTTTTAGTGACTTGCAAAATATTTAGCCAACACTAATTTATTTTTTTGTCTACTATAATGAAATTAAACATGATCTTGCAGATGTAATCCAGACCTTTGTTAGGGGTTCTTTTTCTTGCACTCAGCTGAATATTAGCTGCAGGTATTGCTGTATCTAGTTTAAGTTTAAAAACCAACAAAAATGGCTCTGCACATAAACATAATTTTGTTTATTCCTTAATCAAGTTGCTCATTTGGTCTAGCAACCTTTGTAATTATATACATTGTTCAATTGTTAACTCATTATGTCTAGCAATGCACATGTAGTTGGAATGTACGAGTGGCTGATCATTAAGTTGAAATGCAAACTTTATTCATCTGTCTATAATAAACTGGAGACAGTACTACTACCACAACTCCACTCTTACTGCATGGCATTGACAAGGAACATAAAGATCATAATAGAAGGATCAAGTGGTGAAAGTGTGATTTCTCAGCATAGGTGGGCAGGAGAGAACCATGGGGTGGGAAAATATCAATTAGAAATAATTTTCTGCTTTCTTTTGTGAACCAAAATTGAAGATGCTAAGGTGCTGCTCATTTTTACCTGTCTGAATGCAAATAAATTAGATTGAGAAGCAATGGTATATAGATTTATTTATTTATAATATTTATTTGACATATCTAAGCTCAAGTTACAATTGTTTCTTTTGTAGATGGAAAGAAATCTGTTGCAGACATTCCAGGTGCAACTTTACTATGTTCAACATTTTCTCCTCCTCCAAGAGCATTGGCAAAGAAAGTCTATTTAAAGGTTAAATAACTATACATTAAGTTCATGCGTTCTATTTACATTTTCAATGCATTTGGGGTAGCATTGTTATAGATGCATGCATGAAATAAAGGAGTTAAGATTAGCCTGTGAATGCAGATGGTGAGACTCAGAGAATATTTGTTTCCATGATGAGCTTGCTTTAATTGCTAGACACTGAGTAATTAATGTCAAAATATTGCAGGATTTGCAGAAGTGGCAGGCAAAGTATAAAGATGCTTTAAAAGAGAATGCAGAAGGCATCCAATTATCAAGAAACATATTTCTTGCTTTGCTATCTTTACAGTCATGGCTCTCTTTCATGCGATGCTGGCTAAGAGCAAAAATTATGGTTTTCGAAGCAGAAGGTGTGGGCGATGCGCACGATCAGATTACATTAAAGGCTGCAAAGAGTATATTGCAGGTTGTTTGCTATCTCCTAATATCCATTAACTTGAGCTCTTTGGAGTTGCATTTCTTTGCCCACAGTCTAAGTCACAGCATTCGTTTAACTTCATCCATGAAATTCGAATTTTGACAAATTTTTTCTCTTGCCGAATTTCATCCCAATATTATGATATTTAATATCATATTGCTATTTAATATTATATTGTTTTATTATAAAATATTTAGTTAAACTATTTAGCAATGTTAAACTATTTAGACAATTTTGTTGATATTACTAAGATTAAATTTTTGTTTTATATAAGGCGAATTTAATGTCGATTTTTTTGAGTTTTTTACTCTTGCCAAATATCATCTGAATTTTATGATCGCCGAACTTGAATTCAAACCTTGTGACTTAGCCCACAGTTTTAGAGGGTTTGTATGACTAGCTTTTGAGGTGACCAATAAGGGCAGTAGATTCATGGAAGATTAAATGGTGTTCCTTTATATTCTTGTCAAGTTGTGCTATCTAATCTAAAAAATGTAACATATAGAAATCGGGATTTGATCCAAACAAATTGTCCATGTTGAAAGAATTAGCTTGTGTATTTGAGACAAATATTACTATTGGATATTATTCCTTAGTGGGAATTCTAAGCAAATCTCCAGAAGTCATATATAGAGAGAGGTACACATTGTTTTCTAATCAAGAGCTTGTTTTGTGGCCTGGACCATTTAAATGAAAATTAAATTAAGTCAAATTTGAGTTTTTTTGGCAAATGAGTCTTTTTAATCGATGGTAATTTGAGATCTTAGCAGTCTTGTTCATTCAATCACTTTGTGGTGTCAACATAACTACAACATTGATGGTGTCCACTTATTTAATCTACTTATGATTAAAAAACTTTTGCGTAGGCGACATCTCCATTCCCAAAATAAAACTTAGTAATATATGTAGATCTATATTACCCCGAGTTTCTGGGACGGGGGGACAAGGGTATGGGTAAATGGTTTCTGGGACATTTTTTTTCCCAGAACAGGGGACATCAGGGGATGGCTATGTATATAGGGAAATCTGAAATTTTAAATATATTCATGAATTATATAACATTGTAACATTCATTATAGCAACATAATAGCATTTATAAATCTAAAATCAATGATCATTCATCGAATCATCATAGAACATAGCATCAAATGAGTCAAATCGAATCATCATAGAATAAGAACATAGGATAGCATCAAATGAATCAAATGAGAGTTTAAATTTCAATTTCATACATTCATAGATATAATTGATTGAAACAATGAAAAGTATCATACCATATATCAAAATGTGCAAAGGCTGCAAGTTTCAACAAAGTGAAAAGTTAAAGACTTAAAGTATCATATCATATATCAAGATTTAATTATCATTCCCTCAATGCATCATATAATGTTAGAAGACTCAAATTCTCAAACTTCAAAGTCAAAATGAAAACAAAGATAGTATGTTGGTGCCCCTAAGATTTTGTCTGAGAATACTAAATCTTGCTCAGATTTACACTCAATTGGCAGATTTTCACCAAAGACTTCCAGAATTCACAGATGACTCTGTTCACATTCTAACAAAAAGAGGAGCAAATGTTTATTTACCTTGCCATAACTCTATTCACTTGGGCCAAACTATACGCAACTTGCAAGGAATACACAATTTGAAATTTTAGATGATATGCTTGAGATTTGATATTAGCTAAGTAGCCGTTCCTGATTGCAAATATTTTATAAAATTATCTTACTTTTTGCCTCCCGTTGCCGAAAATGATCGTCCGTCCCCAAGACGGTTGGGGGACGGCTTGGCTGTACCCAACCATCCCGAGGACGGTCAACGATTTTCGAAACCTCCATTGACTGTCCTACTGCAAAATCCACAGAGAATTTGGATTCCAGTCCGGAATCATGCCGGAATCCGAGTAGAATCAGGATCAGGATCCGAGGCATATCAGAGGGATCCAGTAACATAGGATATTAGTAATAACATATTTTAATATTGAGGGTTGCCATGAGGTGTGGGGATCATGCAAGATTAAAAAAATTGCAAATATTTTATAAAATTATCTTACTTTTTGCCTCCCGTTGCCGAAAATTACCGTCCGTCCCCAAGACGGTTGGGGGACGGCTTGGCTGTCCCCAACCATCCCGAGGACGGTCAACGATTTTCAAAACCTCCATTGACTGCCCCTAAGTTTCCAGGATGTTTTCCGAAAAGTTTGCTTCATCTGGGATGGCTTGGAAACGTTTCCGATTGTCCCCTTGTCCCCAAAACCATTTGCATTTCTGAAATGGGTGCATTTAGGGTGGAAATGTGTTTCCGGGTAACACTGATGTAGATGCTAGTGTACTAAAATCAAAGATCCAGAACTTGCTTGTAGTCTTGATTTCAAAGGTGGAGATGTTGCCATGAAATCTAGGTATTTGTTATCCTATGAATTGTTGGTTTGATGATGAGTGTTGAAACATGCATTGGTGTAATATGCAACCATGTTTGCCTTCGTTGTTTTTGTTTGTTCTGTGTTTTGCAATGGTTTTGATAGGATAAACAAAGTGCACATAATAAAGTACTTTGCAACAAATAAATAAGTCAGAAAGAATTTATATCAGATTTGTTATTACCTACGTTACTGCGGCTTTCTGAGATGAGGTACGTGGGGACGGGGAAACTGGTTTCTAGGATGCATTTTTTTGTTATTTTAGGGGGTGAAGGGGAAAATAGAGGGGATGCTTGCATAAAAAATAGGGAAAATTTAATATATATAGGGAAATTTTAAATATTCATATGAAAACATGGATAAAGCATGCTTATATACATTATAGAACCTTAACATATAACGTTTGTGTTAAATAATTTAAATTGAGAGTTCACATAAGAGTCCAAGTGAAACAAATTATCATAAATCATAATTGAGACAGCCAAGGGACGTGTTTTCGAGACGTCTCCGTTTCTAAATGGGTCAAATTATGCAGGGGACGTGTTCGTGAGTAACATTAGTTTTTAGAATTTTTCTCAAATGTAAGAGCAACCTAGATCATAAAATGACATTACATATCTAAATCCATTATGCCCACAAAATGCAACCCTGAAATAACTAGAGCTGCTCACAAAAGATTTATTATGGGATGCCAAAATGCTCCCAAATTGGATGGCTAGGTGCAATAAGCTTGAGCAACAATCAGTACTTCTAAATATGCAAAAAAAACTTTGTAAAAATAGTAAGTATTGGAAGACTAATCCAAAATCACTTTAGAAAGGGCATAATGCTCATAATAACGGTGGGAGGTCCACTAACCATCAAATATTGTCAAACTGTTGGATAAATTGCCTCCATGGTTCCCTAACCGTAACTCATTGGCCAAACTGGATAAGATAAAGGTTCACCAACTCAACTAGTTAGGAAGGGGACATCACAATTGGAGCCCTCAGTTTATCCTTGACCATGACCCTCCATTTCTACCAACCTTTGTGAACATCATCTTCTCTTTTGGCATGAGAAACATGAGTTTCTTGTGATTGGGCTTTATGAGTTCCTTGTCTCCCTCCATCATCACCTGACATCTTTTGGAACTGTCTTCCCTAGGATCTTCACTGCCATTCATAGTACCCCATTTGCTTTGATCTCTTATGCTAATTCTCTTTGTGATGTCCGTAACTGACCTATCACTAGATAAAGATAAATTTATTAATGTTGAACAAATGACCACAAAAAGGGTTAAAGGGACTGCCAAGAACAAAATAGGGGACCAACCCACAACAAGGACACCAAATGGTGCCCAAGAAGACAAAGCAAAAGTAGCTAGAAACATACTGAAACAGTAAATGAAACAAACAAGAAAGCAAGAACGAGGTGGAGCCCAACAAAGAGACCACACCGCCCCTAAGGGGTCGAAGCACCACCAAAGAACCTGAGAACAAAGGGGTAATAGAAAGAACTAGGAGGGGCCCTGGGCCGCCTCTGAGAAGTCCTGGAGGAGAATGGTTGCTGTTGGGAGGTCTTAGAGAGCTCCTGCGAGACTTAACGGATTTGGAAAAACTTGAGGGGGGACCGAGCTGACACTTAGTACGTCGAGCCGGGGGGAGCCCAACGAATATGGAGGTGATAACCTAACAAGATTGGGGCTGCACGTGAGGCTTGTGCTGAAGTGAGTGGTTATGAAGCCTTGTGGCTTCTTGGATGTAAAGAGCAAGCCACCTTTGATCTGTAAATATGAAGAAGGTGGAGAGATCCCGAGACTCCCTGAAAAGACAGTAGAACCTCCCCTTGATTTCATAATAGATAGGACAATGAAAAATAAAGTGCACCTCGGTCTTGGGCTCTCCCTATTTAAATGATGATCCGTCTCAATGCAAAGTCAATGAGATCCCACCCTGAAGGAACCGACGGGGATCGTGAGGGAATGGGTCCAATGGTGAGATAGGTATGGAGGGCGAACAATGATCCCATCCTGGATCTCAAGGAAGTGTGCTGCATAGAATGCCATCTTTGGGCGAAGACCCCCGTGGGTGTTGACCCAAGTAATGTGAATCTGTTGTCTGTAAATGTTGGTTCTGATGCACTTGTTCAACTCTTGCTTGGGGAGGAGATGAGGGCAAGCCCCAAGAGAGTATTGGTAAGGGGGGAAACAATTAATCTCGATAATTATAGACTCAAGAAGGGTGGTGGCCTTAACAAACCAACCATGGGCCCTCCTAGAGGAGGCAAAAATGACAATAGACTCCGAGGAACAAAGGGTGAGGAAGGGATACATCCACACAAGGGTCAGCAAAGCCTCGAAGGCGATGCAAAAACCAAGCCAGATAAAATGTGGCCTCAAGCTTGAAAAGGCGGGCCCCAAACTCTGCGAGGATGATATTATGCGGAATAGATTGCTTGCACCTGATAATACACCGGAGAAGAAGAATCTGAACCCTCTTCGCAAGAGCCTAGCGAGGCTCCAAAAGGAAAGGACCCCAAACATCTTGGGCCCGGTGTCTTGAAAGTGATGTCGGAAACATTGTCGCTCGAGGAGGGCCAAAGAACCATAGCCCTTGTTGATATGCGGCTGAAGGGAAGGTCTCATGTTGAACTGAGGGACACATAACTTGACCCCCAAGTATGTATGAGAAGAAGAAATCTCCACCTCAATGCCCCTGAAGTAGAAGTGGAGTTGAGAAGTCTTGAGACCATTGAAGACCATAACCTTATTCTTCTCCAAGTTAATTGTTAGATGTTGTTGGTCACAAAAGGAAGTGAGACCATCCAACTGTCTCTGTAAACCCTCCGGAGAAGAGGCCAAGAAGACAACATCATCCACAAAGATCATAAAAGATATCAAGCCTTGGTGGAAGAGGCAACCATCGTCCATTGAAGAGTGCTCCCGGAGAAAAGTCTCCAACTCATCAATGTAGATACCGAACAAAGTGGGGTAAAGGGGTAACCCTGCTTGACGTCGATGGTACACCTAATGAAGTACCATGACTTCATACACTCTTACACAGAGTTCATAGAAGTTGATAGCTAGATTTGATAGGAAGGATGTAGAGTTATACTACAAAGATCTAGCTTTGATGAGGCAGACAGGCCATGTGGAGACATACATCAATGAGTTTCAACTCAGAGTAGTCATGGTCCTAGAGATGCCTCAAAGGCGATTTGTGATGCTTTTCATCGACGGGCTATAGGAGAGATTACTAGATTTGTTGAAGGCTTTTAAGCTTAGGACCCTGGAGGAGGCCGTACGAACTACACTTGAGTTAGACACATTTGCACCACCCTCTTCTTATCTATAGGAAAAGAAACCATTCATGGGTTCCAAGCTTTTCCAAATGGCTTCCACTCAGCGCAAGGGTGCGCCACCTCCACCTTACAGGTTAGATTAGGAGTCTCGTAATTAATTGAGAAGTTATGTTTTACATGTAAGGAGCCATGGGAGCCGAGACACAGATGCCTTGGGAAAGGCAAGGCTCATCTTATTGAGGTCACTTATGATGTGGACGAAGGGCAGGTTGAGGATAGTGGTGCAGAGGGTGAGCAAGAGACGCAACAGGTAGAGTGTGGTGATGATTAAGTAGTAGCTGCTACACAAGGTACCATTGCTACTCTCTCAAAAGTTCCCAGGATCTATCCCTTACGCCTCAAGGGAGTGATCAAGGGGCAAAATGTGACATGTTTGGTAGACAACGAAGCTACACATAATTTTATTGATGAGGGACTGGTTGCCAGGCGAGGGTTATAGGCAGAGAACTTCCCTTGATTTAGTGACACTGACAGATGGTTTTACTCTTTAGTGCACTAGGAGAGTTCCATAGCTGAGTATCTAGATGGGTGATTATACTCTGACTGATGATTTTATATTGTGGCGCTTGGAGAGATTGACATAGTTTTGGGCATCCAGTGGTTGCAGTCCCTTGGCAGATATGTGCAAGATTTCAGGAGGATGCAACTTGAGTTTATGGCAGATGGCAAGAAGGTTGTACGTAAGGCACTTTCTGATGGAGGACCGATGGTAGTTTCAGCACGCAGGATGCAGTCATTGTTCAGACATGGTGATGCGGCTTGGGTGACAGAATCCTTTATTTTGTCCAAGTCAGTGTCATAGGATGATCGGTCTTTTCATGTAGATGTCCAGAGAATTCTGGATAAGCATAGCCCTGTTTTTGGTGACATACCTCGTGGGGTACCTCGTGGCCGGGGATTTGAGCACGTGATTGAGTTAGAGGAGGGCGCTAAGCTCATTATCACCACTCCGTATTGTCTTCCTAGGAAATTCAAGGATTAGATAGAGAAGACCATCTGAGAGTTGTTGGACACGGGGCACATCAGGCCTAGCTCTAGCCCCTTTGCATCTTCTGTGGTGTTGGTGAAGAAGAAGGATGGTACTATGCACATGTGCATTGATTACCTGGTACTTAACAAGAAAACATTTAAGAACAGGTATCCTACTCCCCGCATAGATGAGTTGCTAGATGAGCTTCATGGTGCAGTATTCTTCGTGAAGATTGATCTTCGCTTACGTTATCATCAGATTCAAGTTCGAGAGGAGGATATACATAAGACAACCTTCAGATGTCACTATGGCCATTACAAGTTCTTGGTGATTCCATTTAGCCTCACTAATGCACCTGCCACTTTCCAGTCATGCATAAAGCACATCTTCAATAAACAGTTGAGGAAGTTTGTACTTGTGTTCTTTGATGATATCTTGATTTACAACAAGACTTGGGAGGAACTCATGAGACATTTGGGTGAGGTACTTGCTATTATGGAGGCTTAGTCTCTGTTTGCCAAGATGTCCAAATGTGAATTTGGACTGTCAGAGATATTGTATTTGGGACATGCGATTGAGCAAAATGGGGTTAAGGTGCATGAGGAGAAGATTTAGATGATTCAAGATTGGCCACAACCCAAGAACATTTCAGAGTTGCGTGGGTTCCATGGTTTATATGCTTATTACAAGAGGTTTGTTAAGGGATACTCACAACTTATATCTCCATTGATAGATCTCAGATGGAGGGGCGCTTTCAGGTGGGCAGATGAGTCAGAGGTTGTGTTTGATAGATTTAAGCAGGTTATGAGTAGTTGCCTAATTTTGGCCCTTTCAAATTTCTCTTAGCCCTTTGTACTGTAGTGTGATGCATCAGGAGAGGGTATTGGAGCGGTTCTTATGTAGAATCACCATCCTATTGTTTACAAGAGTAGGAAGCTAAGTGATAATGAGAAACTCTACTCCACCGACAATAAAGAGATGCTCGCCACCATGCATGCATTGGCAAAGTTTCGACAGTACATGGTAGGTGGTAAGTTTGTGGTGAGGACAAACCAAAATAGTCCGAAATACTTCTTGGAACTGAAGGAACCTAATGAGCATCAACAAAAAATGGGTTAGTAGGATACAAGCTTATGATTTTAACATAAAATATGTGAAGGGAAAGAAAAATATTGTTGCTGATGCACTTTCGAGGAGGCCTATAGCTTCTGCCCTATGTTCCTTGAGTGAGATTTCAGCAGATTGGAAGTCTCAACTATTAATTTAAACCTAAAATCAATTTGTATGCGAGATTATGAATGGATTGGTTCAAGTTGACTGGTATTCAGTGAATGATGATGTTATGTATTATAAGAATAGAATTTATTTGGTTCCTGTATCAAAACTAAAGGAGTATATCTTATGAGCTATCCATGATACACCAGTTGCAGGGCATCAAAGGTACTCCAAGACTTATAGGTAGATTAGAGAGGTTCTCATGAAAGGGCCTCTAGGATGATGTCTTGCGATATGTGCATTAGTGCGTGACTTGTTAACAGTACAAGTCAGAGAACACCTTAATAGCAGGTCTTCTGCAGCCATTGCCCATTCCAGAGCTCAGGTGCAACTTGTTCTTCCCATGAGGAAGCCACTCACATAACGAGATGGCAATCATGCACGCCTCATGCCCAACCAAAGGGTAAACTACATATTCAACCGACCGTAGAGATTGGTTCTGTATTGTCCCGTACGACCAACGACACTTCCTTGAACGGTCAACACCACCACGTACGGACAACACAAACCACCCCCCAACATAGGTCCTTCACTATACGACCTTCCTTTCACCGTATGCAGACAAGGCACACCTTAGGATGCAGACAAAAGACACCTCTGGATGCTGACACGACACACATTCGGACGCACAAAAGGCACACCTCCAGACATGAACATGACACACCTGCGGGCAAGACACCTCCGGACGTGGTCACGGACCCGGACGCAGATAAGACCCGGATGCAGATAAGGCACACGGACATGGACAAAAACACAGACGTGAACATGGGCACGAGCCTGAATGCAAGTACACAAACACAGATGTGGATGCGGATGCAGGCGCGGACATAGACAAACACGGACATGGACGCGTGCGCAGACACGACCACAGGCACTTCCAATGAAGGATCCGATCATAGATAATTCCTCCGTTGATAAGATTATTGCAGATTTAGAAATGAATCATCAACAAAGAGTATACACCAACAACATTGAATGGCCAAGAATGAGAGACTAGGGAAGACTAGGGTGGCGGTGAACCACCAAAACTGTGATTATAGAATAGGGAGGGTCTTGCACCTCTGAAAGTACATACAAACTAAATTCTAAGTGGAATTACAAATACACAAGACAAATAAACTCCACGACTATTTCCTACAATGCCAACCATGGCCTTATAAAGAGCTCCAGTAAGTTTCTCGAAGGGTTACAAGTAGGCCGACATACTTTATTTATTATATTATTATTTTGGCCCCCTTTTATTAATTAATTAATGAAGCCCTTTATAATATTATTTAATTTTTGGGACCACTTAATTAATTAATCTAATTAAGTTACTTTATTAAAATTGGGGACATTACAGTCTTCTCAGCCCAAAGGTTGCTTGTCCTCAAGCAATCTGCAAACTCGAGGATCCCAAACAAGCACGGAAGTTGGTAGCCATATCTGTTGAAATCTCCATGCCGCATCATGATCACATACACAGACTTGGATGTAGGCGAGAAGAGTAAATATCCATCAAGTTTCCGCTGCTCCACTCTGATATAAACATTGCTATGCCTGGAGTCATTAGGATCCCACTGAAGCCAATCATCAAACACATCGATGCTCAGATCGCAAGCTTTCATGTTATCATGACAATCAATCACTTTCAAAAAATGATTCTCAAAGCTTAGGTGCAACATGTTCTTCCCATGAGGAAACCACTCACACAAAGAGATTGCAATCATGCATGCCTCATGTCCAACCAAAGGGTAAACTCCATATTCAACCAATTGTAGAGATTGCTCTTGCAAGGGATTATTGGTAGAGTTTGCATCGCCATGAAGCTGATCAATCACTTCCTCATGACTATACATAGTTTGGCCTTCCTTTGATTTTGATTAAATTCGTATTTCAGGATCCAACTCTTGTTTTCTTTCCTATACATAGTACCTATTAAAGGATTTAGAGGCCGTGATCTCGTCAGGTTCACTTGAGTATTCATCAAAGGTTATGATAACCTCCTCATGCACATATATACTTTTTCCTGTCAGAACTAGATATTCTTGAAATGCTAGAAGATGCTTCGTCTTTTGATATTTGTTATACCACTTGGCAATTTTAGTGGCAGCAATTTCATTATCCCTTCCATTTCTCTAATCATCCCAAGCATTCCACAGGATGGTAGGAATTTGGCTCTAATACCACTGTAATGTTTCGTACAATGTACAACACTTCCTCGAACGGTCAATACCACCACATACGGATAGCACAAACCACCCTCGTACGGCCAACACAAGTCTTTCACTGTATGGCCTTCCTATCACCGTATGCAGACAAGGCACACCGTCAGAGGCGGACATGACACACCTCTGGACGCACAAAAGGCACACCTCCGGACACTGCCACGACACACCTATGGGCAAGACACTCCTCCAGACGCGGACGTGGATATGCACACGGACGTGGACACGGACACAGACGCGAACACGGGCACAAACATGGACATAGACACGGATGGCAATACAGATGCGGATACGGACGCGGACGCGGACACAGACACAGACGAGCTCGCGGACGCAGACGTAGACGTGGACGCAGACATGGGCACGGGCACGTGCACTTCCAATGAAGGATCCGATCATAGATAATTCTTCCA
The DNA here is from genome assembly GCA_018584345.1 of Thuja plicata. Classification (NCBI taxonomy): domain Eukaryota; kingdom Viridiplantae; phylum Streptophyta; class Pinopsida; order Cupressales; family Cupressaceae; genus Thuja; species Thuja plicata. The sequence goes on along the minus strand of MU224349.1, from coordinate 1,067,922 downwards.
TTGATAAGATTATTGCATATACATAAATGAGTCATCAACACAGAGTATACACGAACAACATTGAATGGCCAAGAACTAGATATTTGTAACTATATTTCCACATGGTAGAGATAGTTCCGATAATGAAGTACAAGGTGAAATATCTAAGTGATATCTCTAACGACAGACTAGGGTGACTGTGAACCATCGGAACTGCGATTACAGTGTAGGAAGGGTCTTACACCTCCAAAACTGCATACAAACTGAATTCCACTGGAATTACAAATACACAAGACAAATAAACTCCATAACTATTTCCTACAATGCCACCATGACCTTTTAAAGAGCTCCAGGAAGTTTCTCGAAGGCTTACCAATAGGCCAACATACTTTATTTATTATATTATTATTTTGGCCCCCTTTTATTAATTAATTAAAGAAGCCCTTTTTTAATATTATATAATTTTTGGGACCACTTAATTAATTAATTTAATTAAGTAATTAAAATTGGGAACATTACATACTCCAAGACTTATAGGTAGATTAGAGAGAGGTTCTCATGGAAGGGCCTCTAGGATGATGTCTTGCGATGTGTGTTTGTGTGTGACTTGTTAGCAAAACAAGTTAGAGCACACCTTTCCAGCTGGTCTTTTGCAACTATTTCCCATTCCAGAGCAGGAGTGGGAAGGTATTTCTATGGACTTCATTACAGGGCTACCGAGGGTGCAGGGGCAAGATTGTATTTACGTGGTTGTGGATAGGTTGACAAAATACGCTCATTTCTACCCTATCGCAGCTGATTTCACATCTCAGGTGGCAGAGTTATTCTGTAGAGAGGTGTTCAGACTACACGGACTCCCTAGGACCATTGTTAGTAACCGGGACAACAAATTCATGAGTGTTTTTTAGCAGGAGTTATTTCGGTTGACTGGTATGAAGTTGACACCTAGTACTAGTTACTACCCTTAGACGGACTGACAGACAAAGGTAGTGATTAAGTGGCTTGAGGGTTGCCTGCGTAATTATGTCTCAGGGCAGCAGAGAGCATGAGTGCATTGGCTATATTTGGGTGAGTACTTCTATAATACTACGTATCATATGTCCATTGGCATGACTCCCTTTAGAGCCTTGTATGGTTATGATGCACTATCTTTTGTAGACTTGGCACTGGGTGATAGTAGGGCACCTAGAGCACGTGATATGTTACAGGACTATCAGGATATCCTTAAGGCACTTAAGGATAATATTCAACACGCACAGAATCAACAGAAGATGTATGCAGACCGTTATATGACAAAGAGGTCAATTGAGGTGGGGGACATGTTTTTCTTATACCTCCAGCTCTATAGACAGAGTACATTTAAGAAGAGTGGGGCAAAGAAACTCAAGCCGAGATTTTATGGGCCATACAAAGTAGTGAGGAGGGTCGGAGAGGTGGTCTATGAGCTTAAGTTACCTTCTGAGAGAAAGATATGCAATGTATTTCATGTATAGTGCTTAAAGAAAGCTTTGGGACATCACATTATACCTCCACCTGAGTTACTTCCGTTGGCGTTGGATGAGGAGGGCAAATTGGTTGTGGTTCTTGCTGAGATTTTAGATATGAGGGAGAGGAGGTTGAGGAGCAGAGTTATCAGGGAGTACTTGGTATGCTGGAGGGATTCACCCTTAGAGGATGCCACCTGAGAAGGTGAGGCTATATTAAAGCACCCAGCTTTACAGTTACTTGCGGGCAAGCAACACCAGGAGGGGAGGACTTTCATGTTCCCTCATTAAACTGTTCAGTAGTTAGCAGGAGGTTGGCCTATCATTTGAGTTCTTGTAGGCCAACAATATGGTTAGGGAACTCTTCCTAAGGTTCACAGAGTGTTGTAGGGGCTCTATGAGTCATTTTGAGCTTTTATACAACTGTTCCTACTTTTTAGGGAGGTCTCCTATTTTTTAGGGAGAACCGGTAGTTGACAGGATGACCACTCAGGGGACAACGGAGCAGAGCAGGAGCCGCTTGAATAGTTTTTGGAGTTTAGAGTGAGGTTCCTTTTTTTTAGGGTGTGCATCAAATTTTTAGGAGGAACTGACAATTAGCCTGCAGGACTCGGGCAACATCAAGTATCACAGTATTTCAAACGGAACTTAGTTCTGAGTCGAGATATGAATTTTATGAATAAGGAAATATTATATATTTTAATATTTCCTAAGTTTTGTATTTAAATAAATCAATACTAAAGTGATATTATAATCACTTTATAATAGAATACGTTATTATAACTTATGGTCCCCTTACCTAGGCGATTCAACATAAAATACTAAGTTGCCGATTCGGGTGTGGATGCGGATGCGGATGCGTGGAATTTTTTTTTGGGGGCTACGGCTGCGTTTGGATGCGTTTTTATATATATATATATATTTTAAAAGTATATATATATACTATATATATTATATATGCAAATAAATTCTTATTATATATTATATATTATATATACTATATATATTATATATTATATATTATACTATATATATATATATTTAGGTCATTTAGATGACGCTGCTACTTTATAACAGACACGGCTTCTGCCAAATTCTTTGTGTTTGAAGATACACAATTCAAATTCTCCCCTGCAATCGAACTGTTGAACAATAGAGATATGTCAATGGAGATTGAAGAGAGAGTTGTGGCAACGACAAAGCATATTGTACGATCTCTTGGCACCTCCGAAAATGATACCAAAGATATGCTCAGAATTTTGCCCAGTTTTGACAGCCGGTTATCTTTCATGAGCCCAAGCGAGCAAGGAAGCAAGAATTTGGTTTCAGTCAGTTTATCCGTAGTAGAGAATCGTATTTCCCGATGGGACATCAGCGCCACAAACGAAATCCTGTTCTAGAGCGGCGCAGAAGAAGTGCGAGTGTACATGGAAACAGTCGAAAATCTTCACCGCTTCATGCAGCATTTGTCCGCTAGTAGCAACACCTCTGCAGAGCTCATCCGTGCTCAGCGACTGATGAAGATTTCCATGGCCCATATGGAGGAGTTTTACAAAATTTTGTTAACTAACAACGACGCCATTGATCTAGAGCGGTGGTCGTCAACCTGTCCTCCTTGCCTCCTTGCTCAGTTCAGGATGCACCCGGATGCTCTGTGGATGCCTCCTGGAAGCGCATCACACGTATCCGGATGCGTCTGGATGCCTGTGATGCGCATCCGGGCGGCATCCACAGGGCATCCGGGCCCGATTCCGCCTTAGCCCATATCCACTCCAACATCGAGCATCCAGGAGCCCGCATCGGTATCTTAGATAAAATATTATAATAAAAGAAGGGGAATGTTATAATAATAAAATAATACCCCTAATGATTGATTTTCTCATGGGGAGGAAATTTTAATTACAAGACAATAAAATTAAAATGGAGAAACCCCAGCAAGTTCGAATGGCAAGGAGGGAATAATAAAAAGGTTTTGGGATTTCATTTTTGGGCATCTTGGTTATTGTTTCTTCATATATGGTGGCCGATCTTTGAAGTTTGCAGAGTGTTGATGTTAGTTTTGTACCACTACATAACATATAGGACTAAACACTTGATACGGGATATCAAACGCTCAACCCTCTCTTGAAAAGTATATACTCACGAAGGACGTGAGGAAACACTCCAAGGTT